>LPNX010144826.1:0-17271 GCA_001517045.1 Pseudotsuga menziesii | reverse complement strand
ATTTTTATTCAATGGCCCAACTTGGGCAAATCTTCAATACAATGGTAGCAAGAATGAGAGCAAGAAATTCCGGCAGCATAACAATAGCATGAATAATCCTGTTTAATGAGGGAGTGAGACCCTCATTAAATAGTTGAGATAATCCCCAACTCCTTAATGATAAACGGTTGAGATTAGATCTAGATCTAGGGTTTAATCCACACCACTAGATCTAGGTATTTAGCTTTCTATTTTTCTCCATTAATCTCTGCCCTTGGATTAATTTTAAATCAATGGTTTGAAAGCTTAATCCAAGTCTTAACCATATTAACCTTTAGATCTAGGTTATAGACATTATTTCCACCATTAGATTAGCTTTTATTAAAATGGAAAAATCATGGGCCCCAAGGTGGGCGCCCCCCTCTAGATCTGGCTGGATGTCCTCTTTATTTAGCATTGACCATATGCTAGACGTCTCCAATTTTTAGCTAGCGCTCCTCCAATGCTAGCGCCCTTCTTTATTGTAGTTAGACGCCCCTAACTTTAGCGCACCACTAAATATACTGTAGTGTCCTCTTTATATATGAGCGCCCATCTCTAATTTGGTGTAGTCTTCATGTTTAGTGCCTTCATTAAATAGAGAGCGCTCCTCTAAATAATTTGGTGGATCTCCAATGTAGCATGCGCCCTCATATTAGCGTGGGTCCCTTTAATATTAGCGTGGGCCCTTTCAATGGTTAGCGCCACCTCTAACTTTGGCGTGGACTTTTCATGTAGCGCCCTCTACCTTCATGGTAGTGCTCCTCTAATTTGGAGCGCCTCCTCCACATAGTATGACGCCTTCCTTTGTAATTTGGACGCCCCTTTATATATGGTGGAGCCTTCTTTAAGCTAGCGCCTACCTCTATCTTGGTGGCCCTTTTTACATGCATTTTTACTTGGGCGCCCCACTTTAGTGAGGGTTAAAACATCCTTTAAACTTAGCTTTGACTTTAGCTTTATGCCCAAATTAATTTTTTAAACTTAGACTTAGGCTAAAATAAAAATTCACCTTAGATTTAAAATTTTTAATTTAATTTTTAAAAATTTTCCAATTTGACTTAGGAAAAAATTAAAAAATAACTTAAAAATTAATATCTAGGCCATGGGGGGGTGAAAAACTTTGGAGTTAGTTCTCCTAGGCTTAGGAATCCCCCAACTAACTTACCATGGCATTTCTTGATTTTTTACTTCAAAATCAAAAAATGTGAATTTTAACTAAGGGAATTTAATTAATTCCCTAGGAAAAATAGACCTTGCTTAGACAAAAATGGTCTATCTCCTCAACCACTCATCAGAATGACATGGGACTCAAAGCAGTGGCTTAGGGGGTTTCATAGCAATTAACTTTGCATTCATAGCCCCTATTACAAGATGCCATGCTTGAGCGATTACATTATTACATCACGACTGAGTTAATTAATCACCAAGGGGTGAAATTAATTAACTAGAAAAATAATTAAAAATACAACACAACGAAACTCCGCAAGACTCTATACAGATGCCTAGCATGGTCATGAATCACACTTTAAAGCCTTAGCCATCTCATGGAATTGACTGGTAGAACGCCCGTCACCACTTTGGAGGATTTTGAGTGAAAACCAAACCGATTAAACTCGTTTGTTCAACAAGGTCAATTGGAAAGGGAAAAACACTCGATGAGGGGACTTCCCTAACAACCTGTTCCATGGTGTGGCATCCGTATCATATGACCCATACTAGCACATACAATTACATTAATTTTCCCACGCAGGGGAGCGGACATTTCGTTTTACAAAGGGGCAATAGCCCTGCAGAAGTGAAAAATCCTCAGATTTTTCTAAGGTACAATTATGTACAACTTCGTGTACATGGAGTTGCCACCTAATCGAAATAGGTGGGCAACAACTGCCTTGGGAACCATGCTCGACTTGGTCAAAGTACCCAAAATGAAGGTGAGAAACTGTATCCATATGATCCTGCAAGTATCCAAGGTAAGAAATGCTCCAATTGTGTATATCAAAGCCAAACTTAAGTCAAGTTATTCATAATCATGGTGACAATAATAAATAATAATAAAAGATATACCTGTGCTTCTAAAAGATCTTGGAACCTTTTGGAATTCTGCTTGTTCATGCCATACTTACAAAGGATAAACAATGTGCTACTGCTAGCTGAGGATGGGAAACAAAGGCTAAGGCAAAGGGTAATGTCTTTTGACTAACTTTGACTTTGTGATCTCTCCGAATGACAACAAATACACTCAACCAAAGTGACATAGACATGACAGAAAACAATAAGGGATGGAGGTGTCTCACAAATGGATAAAGTACTTGGGCTTGTTTCCTTCAGACTCTAGCAAGTTTTCCTGACAAAGACATGGCCTTTGTAGGCTAGTCTCACCCTGTTTACCTGTGCGGGCAAATGAGTCGAACACTATACAAAGAGTGAGTGCTCATCCTTTGATCATTAACCTTTTATTAAGACATTTCACATTTCTCATAAGATAGTAGCCAGCCTACAAGAGCAGGTGCCCTGGAAAGCCTCCTGGGCTCCAGTAAATGACCAAGGCCTAGTCCCACTGCCAGTGAGCAATCCATAGCCCCGACGAGTTTGCCTCTCCCCGTTGCCCCTGTGGAGGGCAAAAGAGCCTTACATTATACAAAGAATGAGTGCACAACCCCTTACCCACTAACTACTTTTAAAACATTTATACTTTTGCATCCTTTAGATATATCTTTTATGCGTTCCGATGCTTAGTGTTTAGCAACACTATTTGGTGGAGCACTTGTTTTGAGGACTAAAGGAGAAATTCCCAGTGAACCCAGACACACTAGCCAAGCCACATACTTCATAGCAAGAGACACATAATAACATGGAGTCTATCATGTACAGGGGTCAAGATGGGGAAAGTTCTTCAATATCACAAGTCTCAAACAGTCTAAGTCATGGGATAGAAATCATAAATGGATGAACTAGATGGATGGGGACAAGTGACATATGAGACCAACCTAGCACTAAGGTTTACAATTTGTACAAGCATGGCATGAGCAACAGTCTTCATAGCAAGTTCTTTGATTTGTCATGGCACAAGTTTAAGCATTAGTACAATATAAGCATAGGTCACCATAATCATCCTAACACGACAAGCATATGTTTTTGACATACATCATAAAACAAAACTAAACCAAAGAAGCATATACCTAATCTCACCATATATACTTGTCTTCAACTAATAGGGCCCCTCTGTAGTGTGTGTACCAATTGTGATCTGTTGCTCTGCTGAAATGAACTAGGTCATCATCGAAAGCATCTCAATGGACTCGCGAATCTCAATTCTGGCAAGGAAAATCTGATGAACAAGGCTCTAGAATGGATGAAATGAACTAGGTCATCATCGAAAGCATCTCAATGGACTCCCGAATCTCAGTCCTGGCAAGGAAAATCTGATGAACAAGGCTCTGGAATGGCTGAAACCGTAATGATCCATGCTAATACCCCGTGTGAAAAGTAGCTCGAAATAAAACAAGAGATAAGTCTGTATGTTGCATCATGGTAGCCCAGCTGCAAATGTATATATATGTGATAACATGTTCTAAAATCTCTACTTTTAAATTTTAAATATTTTTTTAGCATTTTAGTTCTTTTAATGCTTTTTGTCATACTCATATGCCCATTCCCTGGAAAACGGGGTTACATTCCAACCATCCATAAAACCCATCTACTCATCCCCCAATACCAAAAACTCAATGGAACATAGATTCTTATCCAACAAATCATCCAATTTTCAGAAAGTGCAGTAATCTTTTTTATAGCATTGTTTAGTGCCTTCAAATCTAGCACATATGTATTATGTTATCCTTCTTCACTACCAATGAAAACAGTGCTCTGAATGGAGAATGTTTGTTGAAAGTAATCCTTTCAGGTAGCTCATTTATTTGCCTTGAACCTTAAAGCTACATGGTCAATAACAATCATGGTATCTATGTTTGACCAACTCCTTTTACTCTTTCTCTCTTTCAAAAAATGTCAAGAAATGATAACAAAAAAGAGTACACAAAAGATTCATACCAATGTTCATTAACCATCGTTTTTCGTTCAACATATATTAAAACTGAACTCATTTTCATGGCAAGTGAATCATTGAAGGAAATAGATACCCGATGTTCCTATTATCACACAAAGTGTAGCCACCCACTAAAGGTATACCATCCGAGATGGTAGAGGTGAGGTAGCTAACCGATGACACCACAAAGGGCTCGTCCACTACGGATAGAGGGTAGTTGTCACACCGGACAGGCTCTTGTCACTTTAGATCAATCCGGAGAATGACCAAGGGGAGGACCCTACTAGCCTAAGATGCTAGTGAACCTACTCAAGACACTCCTAGGGTCTAACAATGTATAGAGGAGGAGAGATAATGAGTGGATACGACTAGATCTATGGAATAAGTGTGGTATAGAAGTTAGGGCCAAGTTGGGGAGGCTTAATAAAAGTAGGAAATAACCCAACTTGATTGAGATTGTACCACAAATAGTTTAAGGATATAGATCTAGTGAGATCTAGCCAAATGAATGAAAACCCTAAAGGGACCCACCTAGGGTTTTTGCATAAGTGGACAAAGTGGACCCAAAATAGTAGATCGGGGCATGAGATGACTAGAACGGGGTGCTTGAAGATCGGATCTATGATTTTGAGGCGGGTCTAAGCTTACCCATTTGACAGATCTGAAGGAATGGCCACCCACCCAAGAGGAGCGCCCCACCTAGAGTGACTAGTGCTAGATCCCAAAGCAAATGGAGTCGGATTAACGTGAAACTTGACATCTAGGGTTTATTTATTAATATCCAAGTGGGTTTTGATGGTCATCATCAAAAACTCAATGGATCTATCAGATCTACAAAACTAGGGTTTTAAAAGAGGGTTTGAATGGACCAATAGATAAAAAGATTGAAGAACAATACTAACCTTGCAGATCGTACCTAAAAATACTTGTGGCCGCCTTGGATGTCGATGATCCTTCCACTTAATTACAATTTCAAGCAAGATCCGGCATGAAACAGAAGAAAAACACCCAATGAAGGAAGTGCACCCCCTATTCTCCACCTGCAAAATCAAACTACAAATGAGATTTGTTTACAGACGAAAAAGATAAGCTACTTACTTCATCAATAAAGAAATATCCAATGCACAAAGTAACAATTGAAAACTCCCTGAAGATGAACAATTTGTCCGGAAGACGATGCAAGACGCCTTAGCAATCTCCTCTAAGCAATTCGCTACCCTGCAAAAGATTAGTACGACCTTTGAGAAAAATAGTTGTTTGCATGCAAGATCTACTGAAATGTCCAAGCAAGAGGCTTAACAATGGCATCCACGACATTCACAAAGCTTCCAAGAGTTTCAGCAAAAGTTTCTTGTATTCAATATTCTCAAAGCCAAAAGTCCCTTTACAAATGAGAGAGCATCTCAATATATAGATCTCTCAAGTACATAATACCTAGATCCAAAAAGATCAAGGGTGAATATCATAAGATAAAATCATCCTAATCTATGGATAAGATTAGCCGAATACATCTCACATGGATCAACTAAAAAATATAAGGGGGTGCATCACTAGAAATACCTGATGAGGGGCGCACCACATAAAATATGACTAATGACCACAAAGTAACACATGGTGGGGCTAGGAGGTTATGTTACTCTTCACTAGCATGGCCCCATGGCACAATAACAATGTGTGGTGGCAAATAATATAAAGGAGTGATAAAAATCACTAGGGGGTCTCCCTCAAAATACATCAGAATACCCTCAAAATGCACGAACCAAGGATGTGTGGACCCCGAATGAAGTGAAGATGATGTCAGATGATGAATATGACCCATACACTGTGCCTTAGACCAATTCCATGCCAATCCTTTGCCTCAATTGCCCAAATCGATTTCCTCATTAGCCATTTTTTATTATTAAAATGTTGCCTTGGGAACATAAAACAACCCATATCTCACCGGGGACCAAAAACTAACATGAAATGACTGCACAGAGGGATCTGGGACCATGGTAGTATGGTACAAACGACTGGTTACACCCAAAGAATCCCTTTAGCGCCCTAAGAGAACTTAATTTTTTCCTTATTGTGTTTTATTTTCATTTTCCCGGGCAAATCTGCTGCAAGAAGGCTAAGAGACCCACATATGTCCTGTAGCTGCCTGAAACTAAAAACCAGCTGCACCAATGGCCTCGGAATGTCCAAATCAACTAGGAATGAGTACTCATACACCATATGTCCATCACAAACATACATCATAGGGCCCATCAATGTCAGAACAATAAAAATAATAAAGCCTGTAAATGCTGATAATCACGAAAATGTTGAATTTTACAGCTTAGATGATTTTTAATACCAATAATAAACTTCAGTACACAAACATATAAAAACTTAGGTAAAATTCAAACTGTAATAAAATTTAACAACATAACTTTCATCTCTTTCAACTTAACGCTGTGCTGGTCACTGCATTAACTTTAACGCTCTGTTGGTCACTACGTTAAAGTTGATCATTGAGATGTTTCACCAAATAATAAATAACATGTGCAGTGAATTAAATCTGAAATAAACTACGGAAGATAAAGAGTCATAACCAATCGTTGGATCTGTCTTATACTCAAATAGTTTTGAGTTTGATCTTGTCACTGGAAGGACAAGTCAAACTAGTTAAACCATTACGTACCTTAAGAGAGAGAGGGTTCAGGTGGAAGCAAACAGACCTTAGTTTCTTCAATTAAAGTAACAACATAATCATAACAGTCCATATAGGAAAGAGATCACGGGAAATCGCACTGGTGTAGATGCACTGGTGTGTTTATGATGTTGAAGTATCAACACGGACTCAGCACATGGAGTGCGGTGGACAAACTCAGTTTGATACTACAACATAGATCCCAGTCTAGCAAAGTCAGCAACAGATAGCTGACATATAATAAGAGATCGGATCCAAAGGAACTAGCAGCCGGCAAAAAGAGTCACTACCTGGCTCACAATGGAGCAGCTGGAAGTAGATAACCGCAAACAGAAAGACCGTGAAGTAAACAGGGTCACATAGGGGGTCAACAAACAAAAAGGAACCGGCACTGGTGGACAGATGAACTAGAATGTGCAGATCTAAAAAGACTAGCAGCCACAGATAGATTCATGAGTTGACTCAATCGGCAACAGATAACCGGCAGACACGCAGACAGTCGCTAAGAGAAGACACACGCAGCCCGTAGAGAAAAGACGTAAGCAGCCTATAGAGAAAAAAATGCAAGCAACCCACAGAGGAAGACGCAGGCAGCAATGAAGCAAAAACGCAATTTTCCCGTGAAAGAAAAACGCTGACAACTGGTGAAGGAAAAACGCAGTCAACCACCGGGAAAAAAAAAACATGTGAAGGTAGATCGGTGAAGACCAGGCCGTGAAGGAACCGTGAAAACAAGCCCGTGAAGGTAAGCCACAAAGAAAAATCTCATGATTGGAAACGTATAATCTTTTCCTTATATAGGTTTAGATTTACTTAGGATCAAATGTAAAGTGGTCCACAAAATAAATAAATAAACATAAAAATAAAAATTAGGTGGTACAAAAGTAAACCATCATAAAAATGGAATAACAAAAGTCCAAAATATTTTATTATAATAAAATCATAAAATAAGTAATTGGTTTAAAAAAAGTCTATTAATAATATCATAAGATTTTATTAATAAGACAAATAATTATTTAATGAAATTATAATAAAGTGAAAGTCCAAAGGTTCAACATAAGGTAAGTAGTCCAAAACTATAAGTGGGTTAAAGATCTTTTAAAAAAACATAAGGTAACCATATCAATACATGGTCCAATAGTCTTTAATAAACCATTAGGTAAATACACTCCATAAAGTAGGAGTCATCGTAGTCACACAAGTGAGTGCTAGGATCAACTAAGAATAGGACCAAGAGTCAACAACCACAAGACCAAGGTGAACCGTAAAGGTGGACAATCAATCAAATAGGACCAACAAGACCAAATACTTTTCTCTCTCTCAAGGTACATAGTTTTATATATTTTTTGTCATCACTATATAAGGGGGATGATCCAAACGGATGGTACAATCCTTTTGTCCTTAACACTGCTCCTAACGGTTATGTGCTAGGGACATCGTCAAGGAATGGCCAGTCCCTTGAGAAGAAATCTAGCAATAACCGATTAGGAGAGGGGACATCATTATCTTCCATTCGTAATGAATGGCTTCTAGCCTTAGGCTAAGTTTTAGTCTCACACTGAATCATGTTGATCAATCCCTAGACCCTGACTGGGTCCTCCATTCTCTCGCAGAATGGTTCTCAGTACTAAGCTGAGTTTCAATCTCACATTGAAAGTTGATCAACTACCTGTAGGACCTACTTGGACATCATGTCCTTGGTCCCATACCAGAATACATCTCTGCCTCTACCTGCAGACTCTACTTGGACATCACATCCCTGGTCCCAGACCAGAATACCTTAGAGGCATATAAGGGCCCTAGCCACATGCTAGGGGCTTTGCCATGGCATCAACCTGCTTGGTCCAAGACCAAGAACCCTAGGAGACTACTGGGGGCCCTAGGGTACCTTTTAGGGTCTTACTCTATTCTAGTCAACTGACAAGGAAACCATTCTAAGAGAATGGGTCTCGCAGTTGCACTAACTTTAACACTCCCTCTCAGCAAGAGGGACATTCTCAACACATCGATAACATACTGTACCCTTACGTTGTGATAACTCATCTCGATGTCTTTCAGCCCGTCATCAAATACAATGTTTCTTGAGAATTTCAAACAGTTCTCCATCTTAGCATGAAGCATGATCTCATAGATCTTCTTGGAAGTTATAGTTGACTTCCCTTGATTGCTAAGAATTACTTTCCACAAATCAATTTTCCAAATCTGTTGTTGGACTAACTCCTCATAATAGGAGTAAACTAAATCAATGACATGACTCTCACTGGATAAACCTTGAAGCTTTTTAATAGGCTTCTTAATGAGATCAGATGTAGGCTTCTTGGCCTTCTCCCTCTGCTTCTCTAAGCGAGAAATATTGTAGGTTTCCATCTCTGAGTCATTGGAGGACTGATGGAATATCACTCTTTCATCTTCTGCAACCCCACTTGGTTGGGGACTAGAGAGTACAAATTTATCCCTCTTGATCTCTGAGTAAAGAGTTTTAACAGCCTGTCTTGGGACCCTATAGACGTCACCTTCACGAACTCCAATCACAATGGATGAGTTTATACTTCTACCTTTAGACCATATCTAAACTTTTCCTTCTAAGAAAGTTACAAAGTACCCCTTGTCTTCTAAAACTGTCACTGAAATAACATTCTTCTTTAGACCAAGAACATATAAAATTTCCTTAACATTAATCAACGTACCTGAATCAAGCTGTATGTTGGTTGAACCAACCCCTTTAATGTCACTTTAGGACTTAAGTCCAGGGATGATACAATCTTACCACATTCTAGAGGACCGAAGTCACCGGATACCATTACGGGATAATCACTCTCTATCACTTTAGGACTTAAGTTCAATAATGATGCAATCCTACCACATTCTCGAGGACCGAAGCCACCGGATACTATTATGGGATAATCACTCCCTATCACTTTAGGACTTAAGTCTAAGGATAATGCAATCCTACCACATTCTCAAGGACCGAAGTCACCGCATACCATTACGGGATAATCACTCCCTATCACTTTAGGACTTAAGTCCAAGGATGATGCAATCCTACCACATTCTCGAGGACCAAAGTTACCAGATACTATTACGAGATAATCACTCCCTATCACTTTAGGACTTTCGTCCAAGGATGATGCAATCCTACCACATTCTCGAAAACCGAAGTCTCTAGATCATTTTAGGACAAGTGTCTAGGGATGATACAATCCTGCTACATTCTCGAGGACCGAAGTCTTTGGATCACTTTAGGACAAGTGTCTAGGGATGATACAATCCTGCTACATTCTCGAGGACCAAAGTCTCCAGATCACTTTAGGACAAGTGTCCAGGGATGATACAATCCCACTACAACATCATTGCTCCCCCTTTCAAGGAAGGTCTTTTTGAACAACACCAAGCTTGTCTCAAAAATATTCAAACTTTATTCGAGACCGAGGCTTTGTCAACACATCAACAACTTGTTCATCGATATTCACATACTGGAGCTTTATGGCTCCCTTCTGTATCATATCTCGAATGTAGAAATATCGGATTTCTATGTGCTTCGATTTATCATGGAACATTGGGTTCTCCGTCATCTTTATACAACTCTGGTTATCACATACAATCACTGTGGTATCCAACTCTAGGTTAAATAGACCTGACATCAGCTTTCGAAGCCATATGGCTTCACAACTAGCAGAGAAAGCCGCTATATATTCTACTTCATCTGTGCTAAGAGCAACACTGGACTGTTTCCTGCTAAACAATGAAATCATAGCAGACCCCTAACAATACCATCCACCTGATGTGCTTCTTTTGTTTGAAACACTTCCAGCCCAATCTGCATCTATATAGCCATACAATCTGTAGTCATGGTTTCCATCATAGTATAGACCAAAGTCTATAGTTACTTTCAGATATCTCATCACATGTTTTGCAGCGACTAGGTGAATATGTCTAGGTTGAACTAGATACTGACTCAAGGTGTTCACAGCAAAACAAATGTCTGGTCTGGTATTTGTTAAATACATCAACGACCCAATAATCTGTTTGTATTGAGTCACATCCACTAACTCTGATGATTCATCAACAAACAACTTCAGGTCGGTATCCATGGGTGTGGCCATGGCTTTACATTCTAACATATCAATTCTTTTCAAAATTTCTACTGCATACTTTCCCTGGTTGAGAAAGATTCCTTCTGAACTTAGCCACAAATCTTGCCTTGTATTTCTCTATACTTCCATCAGCTGCATGTTTTACCTTTTAGATCCACTTGGAAGATACTACACTCTTGCCTTCTGGTTTGGGAACTATATCCCACACATCATTCTTCATTATTGACTTGTATTCTTCCGTCATTGCTTCTACCCATTCTTTCTTTTGTACAGCTTCTTCACAGTTTGTAGGTTCTTGATCTACAAGATCACACATTAAGGCCACATAGTTGGAAAATGGCTTGGGCTTCTTGCTTATCCTTGTGGAGCCTTCAGGAGCTCCATATCTTTCAGCTTCTTGTATAATTTCTCTTGCCCAAGCAGGCTTTTTCTTCCGTGATATCTCCATCGTAGGAGGTTCTTATGGTTCTGTCATATCATGATCTTCAGGTGTTTCATCTTCAGGGAGGAATGTAGCCTCTGCATTTCTAGGAGGTGCATCTTCCTCATATACTTCTTCATGTTGACATTTTCTAGATCTCTTGAGAGTTTGCTTCTTCATCGAATGTTACATCTCTACTGATTTCCATGTAAATTCCGAATGCTTTGGATACTTCACAGTATCCAACAAATATTCCCTTCTTTCTAGAAGGGTCCAACTTGGTTCTTTTCTCTTTCAGTATGTGAACATATACTGGACAACCGAATATCTTGAGATGACTTACCTCAGCCTTCTTTCTCGTGAACATCTCTTCTGGAGTCTTAAATCCAAGGGCACTGTGAGATATTCTATTATGTACATAGACAGCAGTGCTTGTTGCTTCTACCCATAAATGCATTGGAAGATCTTGATCATATATCATTGTCTTCATTGCCTCCATGATGGTTTTGTTCTTTCTTTCTGCAACACCATTTTGTTGAGGATTGTAGGGAGTAGTTAGTTCCCTCTTGATTCCAGCATCTTTACAAAAGGCTTCAAATTCTTTGAAGTATATTCTCCGTCGTTGTCTGATTGAAGTGTCTTGATCCTTTTCTCTAAAAGGTTTTCTATCAAAGCTTTGAATTCCTTGAATTTTTCAAACACTTCGTTCTTTGCTTTCAAGAAGTATATCCATGTCTTTCTTGAATAGTCATCAATAAATGTAATATAGTATTCAAAACCACTCAAAGATGTGGAGGACATTGGACCACATACATTTGAATGAATTAATTCCAACGTACCTTTAGTTTTTGTTTCACTCTTCGGAAATGGATTCTTGATATTCTTTCCTTTCGCGCATCCTTTGCAAATGCCTTCATGGTTGATCTTCAAGTCTGGTAATCCCATCACTACTTTGTTCACATGAGGTAGTGCTTTGTAATTTATGTGGGTAAGCCTTCTATGCCACAGTTCACTAGGATTAGTGGTCTCATGAAAAAGGGTTGTTTCTAAATGTCCCTTGAGTTTATACAGGCCTCCTTCTTCTTCACCAATGACAACTGCATCTTCAATTGACTTTCCTTTGGGCCACATGAGTACTTCGCCATCTAAGAATGTAACTCTGTATCCTTTCTTATCTAAAGCTGAGATAGAAAGTAAATTCTTCTTTAGACCTGGTACATATAAAACTTCATTCATCTTCAGGGGATTTCCTGAATCAAGCTTGTAGTTGAGGAGAGTTCTTTTCTTCAAGTTTTGACAGAATTTGCTTTTGTCTCGTCATGTGCTTTGAAGCACCACTATCAATAAGCCATGTGTCTTCTCCAGGTGTTACAGACCCAGAGAGTGCAGAGAATAGTACACTCTTTTGCATCTTCTCTTGCTTGCTTTCTCTGTGGTCCTTGTTCTCTTGCTTGCTTTCTCTGTGGTCCTTGTTGCCCCCTAATTCACACTTTAAGACACAGGAAAGTCACAACCTGCTATGTGTGTCCTTGGGGGCAAGCGAGAGCTGGGGACCACTGTCACCACAGTCCACAACTCCTCCGTTTAGGCAAGATCCCAACAGAGCCAAGGGGGGTAGTCCCTACAGGAAAACTAAGTTCCAGATTTATTAATTAATTACAAATTAATTAAAGGGATCTTTTATTAAGATTATGAGGCTAAGGTTTTGAGAGATGACAGTCAAACCAATGCAAGATGCAATATTTAAATGACAGTCAACCCTTTTATTTATAACCAGTGCCTAAATAATGGAGTCAGAGAATGCAACTTTCAATGGATGCAAATCTAAATTAATTATCCACAGATTAAGTTGTCCAACAAATGAGATGCATAAACAAAGAAATGATACAATAATGAATCAAGATATCTAAGCAATGTACAGATGATCTAAATTTATCAGTATAAACAAATGAACAAGACTTACAAGTTATAGACAAAAGATAGCAGAAGGAAAATGCCTTAAATGAAAATCAACAGTGAATGAAAAATGGAAAGACTTTAAGTTGAATTACTTGAAGCAGTTTAAACAAAAGTTAAGCATTCACCACATAAACAATTGCAGAACTGAAAAGTAAATGAAACTGAAAGTAAAGTGTTGGAGTGCAATGCTGGAGTGGAAGTGCGCTAAAATGAAAAAAAGTTACAGAACCGGTTTGGCAATGTCTTTTGGTCTATTTTAGGTAGATTTTATTAAGGTTTTTCCTCTTGAAATTTAGTTTTCGAACCGGTGGTGTGACTACCCCAATCCAGTATCTCTCAAGTCAAAGAGGGAATGCTGTTGCGCTCAACAAAGTGGGAGCAAAGCCAACCCGTAGCTCACAGGTCAAACCCCAATGCCCTGGTGCTCAACAAGGGGGACGTAGAACGCCTAGAGACCCCCCACGGTCTTCTACCCCAAGTCGCCTCCGAGGGCACTGTTTTTAGTCAACAGGAAAAACAGCTAGATGGATGCCTATTAAACTAAGACTTCTCTATCCCCTGTCATATCTCGTGAGTACCCCGAAGGGTGATAACCGAGTAGAGGAACAGGAAATAGTGAAGTTGTTGTTGGTTAATTTTAGGGGTAAATTTTAGTCTTGATGATTAGCATACAAAGTTTATTTTAAACTATCAACAAGATCAACCAAGCGGTATCCTTTATGGGAGGTACTGGTACTTGATCTTGGACTTGGAAAATAAAATGTGTTGATTGTAGTAGAAAAAAGAAAGTTGTTTTAACTAAGCTAAGCCCCCACTTCTCCTGCTTTTCATGTCCAACTTGAAGTCCCTAAAGGGAGATGACAAATGGACAGAGGATACACCGGATAGGTGGGTTGTATGGTTACTTCCTTTAACAGAAAATTTAAAATTACTGAGACTTGAAAGAAACTGTAACTAGCTAAAGCAATGCCTAACCGCACAGCAATCTCTATGACAGAGATGGTGGTCTGTCACAGAGATAGTGGGTAAACTGAAAATAAAACCAATTATCCTAACCTCACAACAATCTCTGTTACAGAGATGGTGGTCTGTGACAGAGACAGGTGGGTAAGCAGAAGTAACAAAAATGTTAAACTAACCTCACTTCAATCTCTGTGACAGAAATGGTGGTCTGTCACAAAGATAGGTGGGTAAACAGAAAAACTTGCATAAACAGAAATCCAAGCAACTAGTATTCTACTTCCTACTCTACTTCCTAATCTATTTACATATAGATTACAAGTGCTTATTAAACTTTTGCAGAATACCCCAAGAGAACTTCTCATTGGGGTTTACAAATATCAGAAAAGAAGAGAGAGAGGTGAGGGTTTGAACCCCTTTTGGAACCGATTGAAGGTTGAGGTATTTCTAGGCCAATCTGGGCAGCACCTCCCCTTCACCTATGTAAAACCTGTCACAAACCAGCAAGCTTTGTCCGCTGAAAATCACAGAAAAACTCAAAGAAATTGTCAGAAAAAATTAGTACCAAAAAATCACTAATTTACAGCAAAAATCTGAGTGAAAAGATAACAGAAATATGATGTTTAAAGGGCTGAAAACTAAGTTTCCAGCCACCTAAATGATGTTAAAACAGTAAATCTGAAGCATTTAACTAATATACTAAGGGTTAGGGCCTTAAAACCAAGGTTTTTATCACTACACAATGACAAAAACTGAGTTTTAAAACCCTTGTAAACAAATGTGCGAAAATGGAAAACAGAAATATAACCAATGGAGAGAATGCTCCTTTGTTCTAGATCCCTGCAAATAAACTTATGAGAGCTGCAAAATGTAAGCAAAGAGGTGAGCACAAAAATAAATCCTACAAAATACTTTGTAGAATCTTACTAATCTACTCACAAATGCAGATAGAAATACTTCTACCTACAAGTCTCTCCACAAAATACTTTGTGAAGAGCTATCTAAGCTAATACAAATGCAAATCAAATAAATATAAAGCAAGTTACCTCACAAAAGAAGCATGAAATGTAGAAGAGAGACACCAAGAATTCCTCCAAAGATTTGTTGTATTAAGCCCAACTAGGGCAAGAACATTACAATAGCAAAAGAAGCTTGAGAGAATATGAGAAGAGAATGGGGAAATATTCCGGCAGCATAACAATAGCATGAGAGATCATGTCAAATGAGGGAGTGAGACCCTCATTATATAGTTGAGGAGCAACCCCAACCCCTTGAAGATCAACGGCCAAGATTAGATCTAGATCTAGGTTAAATCTACACCACTAGATCTAGATATTTGACTTTGCACCCTCCTCAATCATTCTACACCACTAGATCTAGATATTTGACTTTGCACCCTCCTCAATCATTCTACACCCTTAGATTACTTTTCAATCCATGGCTTAGGTGCTTGATCCATGTCTTAATCAATCTACACCCTTAGATCTAAGGTTTTGACCAAATGCTCACCTTAGATCTGCTTTTAGGGTTTACTGTGGGCCCAAAGGCTAGGCGCCCCCTCCAAATTTGGCGCCCTCCTCCATATTTGGTGTCCTCTCCAAATGTGGGCGTCTCCTTTATTTAGTAGCGCCTTCTCTTATACTTGTGACGCCCCCTTTTTATTGCTAGCGCCCTCTACTAAATGTAGTGACGCCTCCAAATGGCTAGCGCCCCTCTAGAAATGGCGCCCTCTGCATATTTGGTAGCGCCTCTCTAAAATGGTTAGCGCCTCCACATTTGGTAGCGCCTCTATCTTTAGCAAGGCGTCTCAATATTTGGTGGCTTTTTACCCTAGCGCCCCCCTTTATGTGGTGACATCCTCCTTAAAAGGTAGCGCCTCCCTTTATAAATGACGCCTCTTCTATAATATAGCGCCCCACTAAAATGGGTTTTAGCCCACGTTTTAGCCTTCTTATACTTGGGCGCCCCCTTTAGTGAGGGTTTAAACCACCTTCATGCCTCTAACTTGGCTTTGACTTTTAGCTTTGCTCCAAAATAGACTTTTAACCTTTAGACTTAGGCTATATTTCACCTTAGATTTAATTTTTCAACTTAATTTTTAAATTTTTCCAATTTTGACTTAGGAAAAATTAAAAATAAGCTTGGAAAAATCATATCTTGGCCATGGGGGGGTGGAAAAATTTGAAATAAATTTTCCTAGGCTTAACAACCCCCAAACAAAATTACCATGGCATTATTTGATTTTTTTCTTCAAGATCAAATAATATGAATTTTTGACTTAGGGAAATTAATTAATTCCCTTGGAAAAATAGACCTTGCTTAGCCAAAAATGGTCTATCTCCACAACCCCCTATCAGAAAGACATGGGACTCGAAGCAGTGGCTTAGGGAGTTTCATAGCAATTTACCTTGCATTCATAGCCCCTATTACAAAATGCCAGTGCTTGAGCAATTACATTATTACATCAAAACTTAGTTAATTAACCACCAAGGGGTGAAATTAATTAACTAGAAAAATTTAATAAAAATACAACAACATAACGAAACTCCGCAAGACTCTATACATATGTCTAGCATGGTCATGAACAACATTTTGAACCCTTAGCCACCTCATGGACTTGACCATTAGAACGCCCGTCACCACTTTGGAGGATTTTTTGAGTGAAAAACCAAACCAATTAAAATCGTTTAAACAACAAGATTAATTGGAAAGGGAAAAAACACTCGATGAGGGGACTTCCCTAACAACCAGTTCCATGGTGTGGCATCCATATCACATGACCCATACTAGCACATAAAATTACATTAATTTTCCCACGTAGGGGAGCGGATCTTTCGCTTTACAAAGGGGCAATTGCCCTGCAGAAGTGAAAAATCCTCAGATTTTTCCAAGCTACAATTTGTACAATTATGTACATCTTCATGTACATGGAGTTGCCACCTAGTCGAAATAGGTGGGCAACATCTGGCTCCAACTAGGGGACATGTGTTCGATCATCAGCAAAACCAATAAATAAACAATAAATAATATAAATAAATGAAATTGCTATACATAATGAAATAGACATACAATTACTCACATCTATATGCATAATGAATAA
>LPNX010144805.1:0-11293 GCA_001517045.1 Pseudotsuga menziesii | reverse complement strand
ATCCAGACACCTCATCGACGTCCCTATGGTCTTCTAGTTCAATGGAGTTCGACCCTTCAAAGATAACCACCGTCCCCGGCCTCGAGAATATACGGCCCTTGAAACACGTCTCCTTTGCTACGAACACCTATTTCAACGATCCTCCACAACAAATATGCAGTAAAAACCCTCGTAAAGGTGAAGTGGAAGTGAAGCCTAATGGATCTGTTGTCATTCATAGGTTGACTCCGCAAGAACGCAAAAAAATCATGGAATCGACTAGTTTGGGTGTTGTCGTTGGGGGGACCGGGCAATTAAAACTATTAAATCCCGAGGAAGACGACGCAAATGCCAAGAGTAAAGAGGAGATGGCGCCTCAAAAGCAGAACGAAGTGGAGGCACACGACGAGGAGGATAACAACTCTCAAAGGAGAAACATCGTTATGGCCGCTGCAGAAGCTGCTGCAGAGGCCAGAGCCAAAGAGGCACCTAACGAATTGAAACGTATCGTGACCAACAATGAAGAAGAAGTCACTGTCAGTAAGACCGCCAGCCATTTGACCATCGATAAGCCAATGATTTCAAGAAGGGGTGCTTCCACATCCTCTTTGGCCTCCATGGTGTCCAGTGATACCAACGGTACGAACGCAGATGATGAAGGAGAAATTCTTCCCCCACCTTCTTTGAAGATACCTCACGACATTGTGTATACCCGTTGTTGTCACTTGCGAGAAATTTTGCCCATACCAGCCACATTGAAGCAATTGAAAAAGGGCTCGACGGACCCTATCCCCATCTTACAGTTACGTAACCCAAGACCTTCTATGGTGGAAATTTGGTCGTTCAGCGATTTCTTGAGCATTGCTCCCGTTTTATGTCTTTCGTTGGACGGTGTACAATTAACCGTGCAAATGCTTAGAATAATTTTGAGTTCGCTGGTTTACAAACAGCATTTCCAAAAACTTTCTCTAAGAAACACCCCCTTGGATGAAGAAGGATGGAAAGTTCTGTGTTATTTTGTCTCCAAGGCCAAGTCTCTGCACTCTATTGATTTGACAATGGTCCCTTCCATCAAGACAAATGTACAAAAGCCTTCTAAATCTTCTTTGAAGTCAAAAATTCTGAGAATGCAATGCAACTTGGAAAATAGATCCGACATGAACTGGGACCTTTTGACAGCTTCTATTGCCCTCATGGGCGGTTTGGAGGAAATTGTCATTTCCGGGGCCAAGATGAATTCTGCACAATTCAAAAACTTCATCCTCGTTGCTTGTATAGCAACCGAGAGATTGGGCCTCGCGTATAATGGATTATCTAAGAGCCAATGTGATGATTTGGCCAAGTGGATGGTTCAATCAAAAGTGACAGGTCTAGACGTTGGTTTTAACGATTTGAATGGCAAACTTTCCTCTTTCACCGATGCTGTTTTAGGCAAAATACAAAAAGCTAACGAGAAAAACGTCTTCAAATTTTTATCTCTAAATGGGACAAATTTGAGAGTGAACGAACACGACACTTTTGAGAATAACGAGGTCTTAAAACTGATAAGCGTTTTATGTTATTCGGAAAATTTAAAATTCTTGGATATATCGAACAATCCTGCCATCTTCCCCCACTGTGTTCCGACGCTGATTGATTTTTTACCTGTTTTTGTTAATCTTGTCCGTCTGCATATCGACTATAATAATTTAAGTTCCACGAGTGTAGTGATGCTGGCCGAAGTATTACCCATGTGTTCAAGATTGAATTATTTTTCCATGTTAGGAACGGAATTGGATTTGGCATCGTCTAAAGCTCTAGCAGAGGCGGTGAGGAAAAGTTCATCTTTGATGACTTTGGACGTGGACTATGTGTATATGCCAGAGAACATTAAGGAAAAAATTTCATTATATGCTTTAAGAAATATTCAAGGGGAGTTGAAAAGGGTTAATAATGACGATAAGGATATCAAAGATAGCCAATTTTCAAGCCTACAGGACCAACTATCACTTTTATTAACTGAAAAAGCGGATAATTCCGAACATTACAACAAAATGGTTGAGAATTTCATGGCCAAAATCGCGTTGGCACGTATCAAGATTAGTAAAGTGGTTCATGATCTTTTCGATTTAAAACTGAATGGACAATTAAATTTGGAAGGTAAGGAAGCTTTGATTAGATTATGCTTCATAGAGGCAAGTTTGGAAAGAGGCTGTGACCTGCTGAAACAAAGACATAACAACACTTTGAAATCACCAGAGGCCGTCTCAAAAAGTCAGAAAGGGGGAAATCAAGCACAACCCAATTCCGAAAGCTGCCAAAGAATGTTACTAAGCTCATCTATATTACAAAATTCAGATCATATTGCGCTTATGCCATTCGGTAGTGCAATAGTCGAAAAGTCAAGCCCAGATGCAGAAGATGCCGTCGAATTCAGAGAAGGTGACGACTCCAACGTAAATCACGAAGACGTACCAGCAAATGATCAACAATTCCGAGATGAAGTTGATATCAAAAACAAATACTCTATCATTAAAAGAGAACTAGAACACGAAAAGCTTGTCGGTGGTGGCGATTTACCAGTGGACAAAGAAATCTTAAATCGTGCCGCACAATCCTTAGATAGTGACCAGATAAAGGAATTTCTGTTGAAGAATGACGTCTCTACTATCCTTGGCGTCATTGATGAACTGCATAGCCAAGGGTACCACTTGCATCATATTTTCAAAAAACAGGGAAACCAAGAAGAGACCGCGTTCAGAACAAAGGATGAACAACAGTCCTCCCAATCCAATGATTCAAGTGCTAATGTGTCCCCTACCACTGATCCGATATCCACAGGCTCCAATACTTCTAGAACGAACGATAATGCTCATATTCCTCCGACCGATGCGCCTGGATTTGATAAATTTATGAACAATGCAGAGGAAAATGCCATTGACGCTGCTTATGATGATGTGCTAGACAAAATCCAGGATGCGCGGAACAGTAGTACTAAATAATAAGGGATTTCTCTTAATTTTTTAATCTCTTTTTTGTATTGGGTTTCGAAAATATAATAAGGAGCCCTCAGACATTTACGTATCCTTTCATGTATGATTATTTTAAGTATTTTGTATTTTTTATTATTATTAATGTAAGCATAATGCTTTTGTAGAACTTGAGACAACCCGGACGGGTCCGATGAGTTTTTTTCTTCAAACTTTTATAGAAAATAATAAATGGTGTTAGCACCACTCAGATGTGATATTTGACGTGTCGATTGTGATACCTGAAGACGCTATTGGAGAGCCATTGCAACGCACAGTCCAACAGTAATAAGCTCTGATCGTTTTGAAAAAGTATGTTTCTTTCCATTGGACGCTTGTCTTCCGATCAAAATTTTATCTCCTATACAATTTCTTCCTATTTACTAACGAAAACCTGCGAACCTGTAAACTACATGATTTTTAATATTAGTGAACTTCAATACACCTCAACAAAACAAAACGCCCTTTTCGTTCGGGACTGCCAACAATAACTCTAACACCACCAATCAGAATTCCTCTACTGGTGCGGGCGCCTTCGGAACAGGTCAATCAACATTTGGTTTCAACAATTCTGCGCCAAATAACACGAACAATGCAAACTCTTCAATCACACCTGCATTTGGTAGCAATAACACTGGTAATACTGCATTTGGTAACAGTAACCCCACAAGTAACGTTTTTGGCAGCAACAATTCTACGACTAATACATTTGGTAGTAATAGTGCAGGGACATCCCTTTTTGGATCTTCCAGTGCTCAACAAACGAAGAGCAATGGAACTGCTGGAGGAAATACATTTGGTTCTTCATCCTTATTCAATAACAGTACTAATAGCAATACGACAAAACCTGCGTTCGGCGGTTTGAATTTTGGCGGCGGCAATAACACAACTCCTAGCTCGACCGGTAATGCTAACACAAGTAATAACCTATTTGGCGCTACCGCAAATGCGAATAAGCCAGCCTTTTCCTTTGGTGCAACCACTAACGACGATAAAAAAACAGAACCAGCCAAGCCTGCCTTCTCCTTTAATTCAAGTGTCGGTAATAAGACAGACGCTCAAGCTCCCACTACAGGATTTTCCTTTGGTTCACAACTAGGTGGAAACAAAACGGTTAACGAGGCTGCAAAGCCTTCCCTTTCATTTGGTTCAGGATCAGCTGATGCTAACCCAGCTGGAGCTTCGCAACCCGAACCTAAAGCTAATGAACCAGCAAAACCAGCCCTCTCTTTTGGTACTGCAACATCCGACAATAAGACAACTAACACAACCCCAAGTTTTTCGTTTGGTGCTAAATCGGATGAAAATAAAGCTGGTGCTACTTCTAAGCCTGCCTTCTCATTCGGTGCTAAGCCAGAAGAAAAGAAGGATGATAATTCCTCGAAACCAGCTTTCTCATTTGGTGCCAAATCAAATGAAGACAAGCAAGATGGAACGGCTAAACCAGCATTTTCTTTTGGTGCCAAGCCCGCGGAAAAGAATAACAATGAAACTTCCAAGCCGGCATTCTCTTTTGGAGCAAAGTCTGATGAGAAAAAGGATGGCGATGCCTCTAAACCTGCCTTCTCTTTTGGCGCTAAACCGGATGAAAATAAAGCTAGTGCTACTTCTAAGCCTGCCTTCTCATTCGGCGCTAAGCCAGAAGAAAAGAAGGATGATAATTCCTCAAAACCAGCTTTCTCATTTGGTGCCAAATCAAATGAAGACAAGCAAGATGGAACGGCTAAACCAGCATTTTCTTTTGGTGCCAAGCCCGCGGAAAAGAATAACAATGAAACTTCCAAGCCGGCATTCTCTTTTGGAGCAAAGTCTGATGAGAAAAAGGATGGCGATGCCTCTAAACCTGCCTTCTCATTTGGTGCTAAATCGGATGAAAAAAAGGACAGTGATTCTTCGAAGCCTGCCTTCTCATTTGGTGCTAAATCGGATGAAAAAAAGGACAGTAGTTCTTCGAAGCCTGCCTTCTCATTCGGTGCTAAACCCGATGAAAAGAAGAATGATGAAGTCTCCAAGCCTGCCTTCTCATTCGGAGCAAAGGCTAACGAAAAGAAAGAAAGTGATGAATCAAAATCAGCCTTTTCATTTGGTTCTAATCCTACAGGAAAGGAGGAAGGCGATGGGACGAAGGCTGCCATTTCCTTTGGTGCTAAACCCGAAGAACAGAAATCCAGTGATACGAGCAAGCCAGCGTTTACTTTTGGTGCTCAAAAAGATAATGAGAAGAAAACAGAGGAATCTTCTACGGGGAAGTCAACCGCAGATGTCAAATCAAGTGATAGCTTGAAATTAAATTCTAAACCAGTAGAATTGAAGCCAGTTTCTCTCGACAATAAAACACTGGACGATTTAGTAACGAAATGGACTAACCAACTAACAGAATCGGTCTCTCATTTTGAACAGTATACCAAAAAAATTAATAGTTGGGATCAGGTACTAGTGAAAGGAGGTGAACAAATTAGTCAGTTATACTCAGATGCTGTGATGGCGGAACATAGTCAAAACAAAATAGATCAATCTCTACAATATATCGAGAGGCAACAGGATGAATTAGAAAACTTCTTAGACAATTTTGAAACCAAGACAGAGGCACTTCTGTCCGATGTTGTGTCTACAAGTTCAGGTGCTGCGGCCAACAATAATGACCAAAAAAGACAACAGGCCTATAAGACAGCCCAGACTTTGGACGAAAATTTAAACTCGTTGTCATCCAATCTTTCTTCTCTAATAGTAGAAATCAACAATGTTAGTAATACATTCAACAAAACCACTAACATCGATATAAACAATGAAGACGAAAATATTCAACTAATCAAAATCTTGAATTCACATTTCGACGCTTTAAGGTCACTAGACGATAACTCCACCTCTCTGGAAAAACAAATCAACTCGATAAAGAAATGATCTAAAAGAAAAAATTCCCTCTATTCTACACTTATTTGACATAGGATGTGCTATATTAAATAATTATATATAGGTATCAAAATGTACGCGATGGTTCAGAACCTGCAATTAATTTAACACCTCAATCATACTTGTTTTTTTCCTTTTTCAAGAAGTTTTTGTAATGTGTCGTGCCGATCTGTAAACGACCTGGATTTTTATTTCATTAGACAGTAAATACGCACCAAATCAGAACCAAAGAAAGGCTTCTGTAGTGTATGAAACTAAAAGCCACTTTTTGTGATAGTTTCTTCTTAGTACTTAGTACACAACCAAATATTTTGCAAAATGAAATCGATTCCTAAAAGTAATTCTTAAAAGTGATAATGAATGACTTAATCGTTATTTTGATATCCTGTTAATGTGCATAACATCACAATTAGCTTCACCATTTCGTTTAAACTTTGGTTATTAGGATCCGACGAATTTTTCTTATCTTCTTTTTCCCTCAAAAGATCTCTTTTGAATATTCCGATCACTAGCCTCTTATACGTATTCAGTAAACCCTTTACCGTTTGAACAACAGCTTTGTTTGAGCTCCCCATGCTCACTAAAACAGCTGATATCAATTGGAATATAGGAACGATTAACTCAAACAAGGAAACACCATTAGCATCTTTGTCAACTAGTAGCGGATTATCCAAGGTGACGTTAACCTTTAAGAATTTGGAATTCTGAACGTAGACTTCGTCAAACATAAGGTCTAGACCCAAATCAGGATCAACTTTTAAAAATGACAATTCCGCGATTATTCGGAATAGATTATTTTCAATTAAAGCGCTAGCCCCATCTCTAGTTTCGGCAACACGTATTAAAAAGAATACAGTGGCTTTAAAAGCTGTCAATTCATATAACAAATCATCAATGTTTATGTGCTCTGTAGTAGAATTTAACAAAGCATCTGTATTTTTCAGCGAACGTATTATTAAGAGCAGTCTTGTAGTTTTCATCAGTGAATCCAATATAAAATTCTCTTTACTTCTATTAGCCAGTTGAATAAGTGAATCCAATAGCAATATACCTGTAACCCTACTAGTTCCCTCGCCATAAACAACATCGTTCCATATGATCTCTACCAATTTTTTACTTCCTAGCCTCAAATCCTGCAGAACCTTTTCGGACCCTACTTGGTCGCTTAGAACTCTACTCAAATAATGGTTTGCTAATATATAGAAATCGGACCTTAATGCCACAGAGGAGAGTGGGGAGTTTATACCCTGAATACATGTCTTGAACAACTGATATAGCCTGCCGTCTACCGTGCCTTTGTCGGTAATCAACTTACGATCGCGGTTATATATATCAAATAGGAAAACGGCGAGAGAAACCAATTCTTCTGAAAAAGTTATATTAAACTCAATATAATCACTAATCTTCGGAATAATTGTACCAAAAACCTCCAGAATAAAGTTTGATCTTGTTGATGGTTCCAATTTTCCATCAGTAACAATGATTTGCACCAACTGTACCCAAGAGTGCAGCACAGACAGGTTCAACTCCAATGCTTTGTTTCTTGATATAATATTCGTGAAATGGCTTTTTGCTTTTATACACTCGACATCTGCATCCTTCAAAAATTGTTCTTTTGACACAGTGAGACTGAAGGAATTAGAATGTAAGCTTTCAGCACGGACTCTTTTAATCAGGCGCATAAGGTTTTCCATTTTGTGAAAGTCATAGATATTGCCGGAGCAATACTTGTTAAGAGTGACTTGTTCCAAATTTAAAGGAACATTGGTGAAAATTGATAACGTCTCTTTTGGTTCGCAGATATTGCCATAGTTTAATGGATCCAAGAAAGAAAACAACCTTACCGAATACATTGTATTTGATATCAAGTAATTCACATATGTTAAAACCTCTGATTTCGTGCCCGAAAATGAAATTTTATGAATGAACAGACCCAAATATTGTGTCCAATAATTCCTGTAGGCTAAGAATGACAGAAATGCACCAACGGATTCGCTCTCGATGAAGTTCTTACATTTTTCCTCCGTAGAATTGTCAAAAGGAGAGCCGTTCCATGTCGTGAACCTTGTCACTTGTGGATCGAGGATCATTATTCTCTCAAAAAAGTTTTCTTTGATTAGGTATGAATATAGTAGACCAGATGTTAACGGATTACGACATAGTTTGAGAATAATTTCCAGTGCTGCTGTAGCCAATCTCATAGGTGCATAATCGATATTGTCCTTAGTAATGCTGTTCAATGAAGCTTCCAACACGCTTATGAGGGAATCAAGTAATGAGGTTCCGGAAGATATAAATGTTGCTAGGTTAGGTCCCAGGGATATAACGTTTGAGACCTGGAAACCTAATAACAGATGAGAAATAGTCATCGTTCGACTATAATTAGAAAGATTTGATGTTAAGAAATCTAATAGTTCTAACTTCAAAGCAAGGACACCAGCGTCGGTTATTGAGCTTTCCAATTGTGTAATAAATGCATCCTTTATTCTGGCTGATTCATCTACGGAATCGAATATTGTTAACAACTTATTTCTCTTAGACAAAGACGCAACGGAGCCATTAGAGCGTTCTGAAAGTTTCGCCAAAATACGCAGTGAATTTGTGGCTAAAATTTGATCATCGACCCCGACGTATAAACCCAAGTGTGCAACAAGTGGAATATTGAAAAAAATTGCATCGTAAAATGAACGTAATCCGTGAAGAGAATAATTCTTTGGCAAGAAATAATCCGTCTTGCCATGCTTCTTAACAATTGGAAATAATTCTTCCACGTATGTCTCCTGATAATCCAATACTTTATTGATAATTTTCACAGCTAACTGCAACAATTCAGCCTGATTTTTGCCACCTTCTAACTCTATGGACAATTGATCAACACCAACATCAACTACATTAAATATACTTTTGTAAATCTTTTCCGTGAAAATATAGTTGAATATGGGGATAGCTGGGCATTCTTGAACGTAATTGAAGAAATTTTCGCAATCCACCAAAGCATCCAAATTCGCAGCTGCAGGAATAGAATTTAAAATTACACTGTAATCAAAAGAGCATAAGCCCGTATAGATAATTTTCAAAATAGGAAGCTGGACGGCTCTTTTATTTCTGATATCAACAATTTGATCCACGTGCGCTAAAATGTCGTTGAAAATGTAGTCAAAATATGGCCATATACCTACCTTCCTATAACCCTGACCTAATCTTGTTGGAAATGCCAATTTGCCAAAAACCATGTATTCACTATTATTTTCACGAGAATGAATAGAAATCAGATTATGGAAGAGTTGTAAAAACCCCAAAACGTCAGAGTATTTTGTTAACACGTTTGTAAAAGCATTTCTATAAGATTCGGATGAATAATTCAGCGATGAATCCTTGAAAATTAGAGAGTCTAGAAAAGACCAAAATTTTGTTCTAGAAGATTCAAGTTTTGGAACCAAGTTACTTATAACCTTGAAAGCAGCGCCTACGAGAGGTGTATTTATCTTGGTGAATTCGAATAGGACATCTGAGAAAACTTTCGATAGCGAGCTTTTTACATCCTCGTCAACCTGGTATGTAACTGATCCAACTAAAGTTAATAAAGAAGACAGAAATATTACAGCTTCTTCATTTAAGCCTTCTTCTAAGGCTACCGCAGTCGAATCGATATCGTTATGAGTTGACTCACTAAACTGCTGCCTCTTATGGAGGCTCGAGTTAAAATTGCTTATTTTCTTAGTGTAGTCACTGAGACACTGTGCAATGTTTTTCCATGAAATCGAGCTGTTTTCGCCAAAATAGTGATAGACATTCAGGGCATTTTCAGGACCAAAGGACAAGCTAGAAACCATCAAATAGAAACAAGACCTCATCAAGTTGTCGTTGCATCTCGAACACCACTCAATAAAACCATAAGCGTTTGATTCCTTATCAGACCAGAAAGTACATGAATATTCGGGCCTTGATGCATAGAAAAAATATATTGACAGAAAAAATCTTTCTAAGTCAGCCTTTAGTGAGATGTCATCCAAAGTTAAGTCTTCACCGGACAACAAAGAGTCTTCCTCAGCATCCTTAATTTTTGTAAGCAAAAAGGCACAATCTGTAATAACAGTTTGAAGCACATCATCAAAGGATGAGAGGAAAAATTCTTGGGTCTGATCGGATAAAACTATAGTAGTGTAAGAATATTCGTTGACGTTATTGGGCATACTATTTAGCCGAGCGGTACCCGTGGTTGACATCATCCCAGGATAAGACGGATTCCATAAGCCGCGTCCGCTCATATTATCAGTTGCGGATGCTGGGTTGTAGGTAGAATTCGTCGTTTGACTAAAAATTTTTTCATCATCAAGTAACTGTTTAGGAATTAGCCTTGGAATATGCCTTTCTAACAGGGACCTTATATCGTAGAAAAGTTCCATACTCTTGTCTTGTTCCACGATAGATGTATCTGCGGCAAATATTAAAATTTGTTCAATAGCGCCTAGTTCGACGGCAGAAGTCATTGGCTCATCAACATCAGTTTTGAAATCCATCGTGTCAGCCCTTCTTTTAGGGTCTTCTTTACACCACCCAATGAAGTAAGCAAAAAAAATGAAAATAAGAGCTACTTTGACCGGTTTGGTATATATGGAGTCGTCCTTTAAGTCTTTCATAAACTGAGAATGTAATAATTTGACATCTGCATCGGGCAAAACTCTTAAAGATGCGAAAAGGTGGAAAAATGCAGGAGTATAATATATTATAAAAAAATCATTGGAATCCAATTCTGACACGTGATGAAGTAAGGACAGTATAAAATCCTTATTTTTCATGATGGCTCCTTTATCCACTAAACCATATAAAATTTGACTCAGAATATCATATTCTCTCAGTAAGAAGTCCCTCCTAAACTTGATATTTTGTTGGAATAAAGCATTATAGTTTTCTAGTATCTGAGCCTTATTGATTTGTTGTTTAATCTCAGATAATTGAGTATGAATGAACTTAAAGGCTGAGAGGATATTAGAAACTAAAGCTCCATTCTTTATAAGCTCTTGGTATAACTCAGTATCTTCGTGGAAACAGTTGACTATAAAAGAAACAATTTGCAGGATATATTGCCTTCTCAAAAAGTATTGTACTTTGCCATTATTAGCGGTGGTATCACCAGAAAGTATGAGTTCACATGCAACAATTTCATCCAAGTTTAATTCATCGGACAAAGAAATAGCTTCGAAAATAAACTCCTGATTGACCTTAAAAGTAGAGCCATCGGATAGTTCAATTTCACCTTTTTCTAATTGTGATCGGCTAGCATTGTTTTTTAGTTTGTCTGTGTTTAAGTTCAAATTTTGTAAGTCAGGAAGTACCTCTTTGAACAGATCAAAATCGAACTCACCACTCTCGATAGAGCGATACAATGTTTGGAA
>LPNX010144783.1:0-58601 GCA_001517045.1 Pseudotsuga menziesii | reverse complement strand
GGGGGGGGGGGAGGGGGGGGAAGAAGGGGGGGATCAGTGGGGTCAGAGGGAGTGAGGGAGAGAAAGTGATTTAAGTATAAGGGTAGGGAAGAAGGGAGGAAGTCATGGAGGTATAGGGAGTAAAGGAGGGGGAGGAAGAGAGTGATGGAGGGGGAGATAGTGAGGGGTGCAAAGGGAAGGTGGAGAAGGAGAAAGTTCAATTTGTGGGAAGAGAGAGAGAGGGATGGAGATAAAATGAAGGTAAGAGATAGTGAGGGAGGGATAGAAGGTTTGTATGTGTGACAAAGAGAGGGGGGGGATATACACATGGAAGGAGAAGGGGTGGGGAAACAAATGTGCATACACACATGTAGAGGGAGATATAGAGAGATAAAGAAAGAGAGTGTGTGTGTCAAAGACAGAGGGTGGAGGGTGAGCGATGGAGAGATAGGGAGGTTGTGAGAGAGAGAATCATGGAGAGGGAGGGTGAGAGATAGAGAAATATGGTGTGGAAGAGAGATGGAGGTAGAGGGATTGAAGGAGAGATTGGGATATATTGAGGAAAAGAGATAGGGAGGGAGTGATACAAGCTAAAAGAGAGAGAGGGTAGGAGATAGGGATAAAGGCATGGAGGGATAGTGATTAAGGTAGAAGGGAGGGAGAGAGTGATATAGGGAGAATAGTGAGGAAGGTAAACAAAAGGTGGAGAGAGAGGGGGGAGGGACACACACACACACACATAGAGAGAGAGAGAGAGATATTTTGTGTTGGAGAGAGAGGGGGAGGGGTGAGCAACAAAGAGAGATGGGAGGGGATGAGTGATAGAGAGAGAGTGGTGGAGGGATGGATAGTGATGAAGGTATATAAAAGTTGGAGAGAGGTTATGAGAGAGGGGGAGTGAGGGAGGGACACAAACACACACACATAGAGAGAGAAAGATGTTGTGAGATAAAGAGGAGGAAAGGACACACACACATAAAGAGAGAGAGAGAGAGAGAGAGAGAGAGATAGATTGTGTGGGAGAGGAGGGAGAGGGGTGAGTGACAAAGAGAGGGGGGAGAGGGGTGAGCGATAGAGAGAGAGTGATGAAGGGAGGTATAGAGAAGGTGGAGAAAGGTTATGAGAGAGGGGAAGTGAGGTAGGGACATACATACACATCGAGATAGATAGAGAGAGGGATGTTGTGAGAGAGAGGGCGAGGGACACATACACACACACATATATATAAAGAGAGAGCGCAGGGCATGGACATACACACACACATAGAAAGAGAGAGAGAGGGAGGGAGGGAAATACAAAGGCAGGGATGGATAGTGAGTAAGGCATAGAGCGATAGTGAGTAAGGGACATTCCTATCCCTAGATTCCAAAATATTTGTTTATGTTGATGTATTTGTAACTTCGAAATGTATTCACTTGTATATTTTATATATTTTATTTAATTAGTCCCCGATGTTCCTATCAAGAGAATCATTAATGTAATCAAGTCATGTAAAGTCATACAGATTAACCCTCCTTTGTAAGTCGGGGGTAAAGTCCCCACAGTTGTGGGGCATTAGGGTTATTAGACTCTCCTAGAGAAGTCGGCCTTAGTAATTAATTGTCAAGTCAGAAACTAGTATAAATAGAGAGTGAGCCTCTCTATTTAACGCACACACTCACCCAACTATAGCGCATAGGTGAGAAAAGAGGAGCTCACACAAGTGAGAGAGAGAGAGAGAGAACAGTTATTGGATATCATCTTTCTATCTTTGGGTTTTACTGCTGCCATTGGTGCTCATTCTATCCCTCAGGAATTTGCGGGGTTTTTCCTTTATGGTTTCCCCGAGGATAAATATTTATGTCTATTATCTCTTGTGATTGATTGATGTGCATGTTATTCTCTCAGATAAGATCCTAAGGTCATATTGTCTAATTCATAAAAATATAACGTGGTATCAAAGCTAACCTGAGAAGAAGACACTGTGCAGCTGCTGAAGCTAGGGCTTCTTAATTTTTGGGTCTCTCTCCACAATCCATCAGCAAAACGAGGCTAGACTGACTCTCCATTGAATGGCGCATCTTTCTGTTGAAGTAGAATCTGATTCTGAGCATTTTCATTTTTTGACCTACCACTACATTGAGAAATTAGGGCTTCTCACGGAAGAGGAATTTTTGAGTGAACCCAGCATAGGATTGATCTCCTCATCAAAATCAAAGTTTAGAGATGAAGATCAAATTTTTTGGTTAGGTAGAACTCTGGGAAATTCAAACCCTAATCTGCCCCGGAACTAGAAAACAAGCATTGCAGAAGATCAACTCCAGATCCAGTTTCATCTTCTCAAATTGGTAAGATCTAAATATTTTGTATTTCCATTTGAGGTTCTTCATTAAGATGTATCATCACACCAATCTTGATGAAAAGCTTGAGGGAGTTGATAACTTTTGATCATGGAAGTATAGGATCTCACTAGTTCTTGAAGAAAATGAATTGGACTCCTACATCAGTGGAGAGGTTCCAGTTCCAAAGGCAGATGAGCCTAAGGCCTTACATAAGAATAAATTGGTCAAGGCCAAGAGGATTATTGCTAATTCAATCAAGGATCGCCTCATACCACAGGTGTCCTCCCTAAAGACACCTAAAGATATGTTTGATGCCTTGACCAAAATGTTTGAAGGAAAGAACATAAACCAGAAGATGACCTTGAGAAATCAACTGAAGAATGTGAATATCCAGAATGCAGAGACCATATAGTCATACTTTACAAGGGTATCCCAAATCAAAGAAAAACTTGAAGCAATATATGAAGAAGTGGAGAATGAAGAAATTTTGACGACCACCTTGAATGATCTCCCTAGGTCATGGGACTCCTTCATTCAAGGGATTTGTGCTAGAAGAAAGCTAATCACCTTCAGTAAGATGTGGGAGGAATTCTTACAAGAAGAAGCTCGAATAGTAGCTCGAGAATAAAAGATGGAAAATGAAGATCAAGATCCCACAGTACACACCAAGAAAACCAGAACAGACCGTCATCATCACAGAGGTAAGCATTCACATCAAAATAACCCTAGAAGATATCTATCTAGTATCTGATGCTATACATGCTGTGAGAAAGGACATGTCTCCATATTTTGTCCCAGAAACAAAGGTGGATCTCAAAAGAATAAGAACTAAAAAAGAAGACATCATGCTCACACTGCAGAGGATGATGAACCTCCAAGAAAGAGAGTCAAAGAAGAAGAATCTTCTAGTGATGAAGAATATGTTTTGATTTATGCTCTCATAGGAACTGTCACACATGGAAACAATCATTGGCTCATAGATAGTGGAGATTCCAAGCATATGACAGGATTCAAAGAATCCTTTGTAAAACTATCAGAACATGGGTCACCCCATAAGGTGAAACTTGGGGATGACTACTAATATCCCATAAAAAGTAGTGGTGAATCCTCCTATAAGATAGACTCAGGAAATTCTATGAAGATGCAGGATGTCTTGTTTGTACCAGGACTAAAGAAGAACCTCTTCTCCATCTCTGCATTAGATGCAAAAGGCATGAGGGTTGCATTTGTAGATGGCCAAGTCCTTATGTGGCCAAAGGGAAAGACTATAGATGATGCAGTTGTGATTGGAGAGCAAGAGGGAGGATTATACAAGCTAAAGGGCCAACCAGAACAAGCCTTGGTCCATGACTCAATAGAGCCAAATGGAATTTGGCATAGAATGCTTGCACATGTGCACTATAGAGCACTCGGCGCTTGCAAGAAAAGTTGTTGAAGGTCTTCCAGAAATACAGGAAAAAACATGAAGGTGTCTGCAAAGGATATGCAAAAGGAAAGAACACAAAGAAGACATTTCCAAATAGCGAGAGCAAGGAAAAAGGAATCTTGGAAATCATCCACTCCGATGTATGCGGTCCGATGTATTCCAGTTCATTGAGTGGGTATGTATTAGTATGTTTCTTTCATTGATGACTTTTCTAGGAAGACATGGATATACTTCTTGAAAAACAAAGATGAAGTATTCAGCAAGTTCAAATAATTTAAAGCCTTGATCGAGAACCACACATAAAATAAAATCAAGTCTTTTCGATCAGACAATGGGGGATAATTCACATCAAATGAAGTCAAAGAATTATGCAGAGATTTAGGGATTAAGAGAGAGTTGACCACTCCATATAATCCACAACAGAATGGGGTTGTAGAAATAAAGAATAGAACAATCATGGAAGATGCAATGGAAATGCTTCATGATCAAGATCTTCCCATGAATCTATGGGAAGAAGCTGCTAGGCTAGCTGTGTATGTACAAAACCGTACTCCACATAGAGTACTTGAGAACAAGAAACTTGAAGAAGTCTTCTCCAGCAAGAAACCAGAAGTCATTAATCTCAAAATATTTGTCTGTCTAGTGTATATACACATTCCGAAAGAAAAGAGGACAAAATTAGATCCTTCAAGAAAGAAGGGTATATTTGTGGGATATAGTGAAAGCTTGAAGGATAACAAAATATACTTCCCAGGATTCAAGAAGATCGACATCAACAGAGATGTAACATTTGACGAAGACTCGGCTAACAACAAATCTAGAAATAAACCTGTTGAAGACCCTGAAGAAACAGAAGCACCCAGGATTCAAGATACAACTATGAACGATGCAACTCAAGAAGAATATCATGAAGAATGATGTATGGGATGTTGTCCCAAGACCAGAGGGGGAGTCTGTTGTGACTTCCAAATGGATCTACAAGATCAAGCATGCTGCAGATGGAAGCATAGAGAAATATAAAGCAATATCTGTGGCTCGTTGCTTCTCCCAAAAAGTAGCAATAGATTATGAAGAAACTTTTGCACTTGTATCTAGATACACTTCCATAAGATTAGTACTTGCTCTGGCTGCAGTAATGAAATGGAAGATACACCAGATGGATGTCAAGACTACTTTATTAAATGGTGTAGTGGAAGAGGAAGTGTATGTGGAGCAGCCACTCGGTTTTGAGACACATGACAGGGAAAATCATGTGTGTAAATTGAAGAAATCCCTGTACGATTTGAAATAGGCACCCAGGACATGGTACGGTAGAGTTGACAGCTTCCTAACTAGTTTTGGCTTTACTAAGAGTAAAGCAAATTCCAACCTTTACTACAAGGTTGAAGAAGGGAACCTAGTGATACTCCTACTATATGTAGTTGATCTGTTTGTAACAGGTGAGGATGGGTTGATTGCTGACACGAAGAGGAATCTTGCTACTGAGTTTGAAATGAAAGACTTGGGTATGATGCACTACTTTCTAGGCATGCAGGTGTGGCAGAGTGTAGATGGAATCTCTATGGGACAATGAAAGTATGCAATAGAGATCTTGAACAGGTTCAGGATGATGGACTGTAAGGCCATGACCACACCTATGGCATCGAACCTGAATCTATTGAGTGATGCTTCATCAGAGTCAGTTGATGCTACAATGTATCATCAGATGATTGGCTCCTTGATGTACCTAACGAAAAGAGACCAGATATTTGCTTTGTTGTGAACACATTGAGCCAGTTCCTGACAGATCCAAGACATCTTCACCTAATTGTTGCCAAGAATATTCTGAGGTTCCTGAAGGGTACAGTTGATTATGGGCTCAAGTATGAGGCAAATCAAAAGATTAACATGGAAGGTTATGTGGATTCGAATCAGGCAGGCAGTGCCATTGATAGGAAGAGAACTTTAGGGCGATGCTTCAGTATGGGATTAGGTGTGATCTCTTGGTTTAGCAGGAAGCAATCCTGTGTGGCACTGAGTACAGCCGAATTAGAGTATGTTGCAGCTTGTTCGGCTAGTTGTGAGGCAATGTGGCTAAGGAAGCTACTGTCTGATTTGTTTGATCTCTTGTTGGATGCTACTTGTATATATTGTGACAACCAGAGTTGTGTGAAGTTGTCGGAGAACCCAGTGTTCCATGACAAGTTGAAGCATATCAGATCAAATATCACTATATCAGGGATATGGTGCAGAGAGGGGCATTGAAGCTCCAGTATGTTTCAACGGCCGAACATATAGCTGATGTGTTGACCAAGCCATTAGCCAGAGTGAAGTTTGAGTACTTCAGGGAGAAGCTTAGTGTTCTCCAAATCAAGGTTCCTTCCAAGGGGAAGTGATGACTCCGTGTGCCTTTCTGACATGGTGGTAGGATTAGTTCCTCCCATGGTCAGATGTAAGTGTTGTGCCCTTCTGACATGGTGGTAGGATTGGTTCCTCCCATGGTCAGATGTAAGTGTTGTTCCTTTCTGACATGGTGGTAGGATTGGTTCCTCCCATGGTCAAATGTAAGTGTTGTGCCTTTCTGACATGGTGGTAGGATTGGTTCCTCCCATGGTCAGATGTAAGTTTTGTGCCTTTCTGACATGGTGGTAGGATTGGTTCCTCCCATGGTCATATATAAGTGCTAAGACTTACATCCAGTATGAAAAAGGACTGGCTCTGTAGTGGAAGTCCTTGTAGAGGGCAAGGCCTACATCCAGTATGAAAAAGGACTAGCTCTGTAGTGGCCTACATCCAGCATGAAAAAGGCTGGCTCTGTAGAAGTACATCCAACATGAAAAAGGGTTGGCTATGTAGTGGCCTACATCCAGCATGAAAAAGGGTTGGCTCTGTAGTGGCCTACTTCTAGTATGAAAAAGGATTGGCTCTGTAGAGGTACATCCAGCATGAAAAAGGGTTGGCTTCTTAGAGGCCTACATCCAGTATGAAAAAGGACTAGCTCTGTAGAGATACATCCAGTATGAAAAAGGACTGGCTCTATGAAGTTACATCCATCATGTAAAAGGGCTGGCTCTGTCGATGAAGACCTACATGGAGGCTAGGCCTACAACCATCATGAAAAAGGGTTGGCTATGTAGAACTTCATGTGACGAGAAGAATTGAGAGATAGCACCATTTGATCGAGATCATGAAAGTAGTGACGATGATGATGATCCAGTGATGAAGACTTGTGCTGATGAATTGTGTCAAGAGAATACATTCCTAGTTAAGAGGGAGTGTTGATGTATTTTTAACTTCAGAATGTATTCACTTGTGTATTTTATGTATTGTATTTCATTGGTCCTCGATGTTCCTATCGGGAGAATCATTAATGTAATCAAGTCATGTAAAGTCATAGAGATTAACCCTCCTTTGTAAGTTGGGGGTAAAGTCGCCACAATTGTGGGGCACTAGGGTTATTAGACTCTCCTAGAGAAGTCGACCCTCATAAGTAATTGTCAACTCATAAACTATTATAAATAGAGAGTGAGCCTCTCTATTTGACACACACGCTCACCCAGCTATAGCGCATAGGTGAGAGAAGAAGAGCTCACACAAGTGAGAGAGAGAGAACAATTGTTGGATATCATCTTTCTGTCTTTGGGTTTTACTGCTGCCATTGGTGCTCATTATATCTCTGAGGAAGTTGTGGGGTTTTTCCTTTATGGTTTCCCCAAGGATAAATATTTTTGTCTATTTTATCTTGTGATTGATTGTTGTACATGTTATTCTCTCAGATAATATCCTAATATCATATTGTCTAATTGATAAAAATCTAACAGATTAGGGGTCGAGTATTAGATTTCCTTCCTTAAACATGTTGAGGCCTTAATATCGATAGCTAATGCTCAAAACCTCTTAAAGGCATGTACATAATTTCTTAGAGACCAAGCATACCTTGAGTAGGTCATGTGTGGTGCTTTAAGGACTTGTTCATTAACATGGGTGCCTCAAATATTCCTTTATGACCTAAGAAATAAGCATATTCCCTCAATCATGTCTCAAAGGTACCATACCTACTGCTCAAAACCATCTAATTCCACTAACATCCATATTCATAGTCCAAATATACCTATGAGATGCCATGTTTTATTTTTTAAGGCATCCTTCCTAGATTTGGTGCTTAGAATCTTTGTTTAGAGCCTAAGGCCCTAGTTTCCACCCCTCACCATGTCCATGTCCTTGAGACGCATACCTAGATCTCAACAAATGATGATGGCACCCATATCCCCATTAAGAGTCAAATGATTCCCTTTGAACTTCATGTGTTATGGTTGGAGGCATTAATTTGGGCCTTAAATGATTTACAACTTCCTTTAAGGCCTAAGGACCAAGTGTTTTCCCCCACCCATGTCAAGTGGCCTAATACATGTACTTAGTGTTAAAAATGTTCTAATGGAACTAGTATCCCCGTTCCAAGGTAAATGATAACATGGAAGGCTATGTTGAGGTTGTTCAACTCATATTTCTTTGCTCTAATGCCTAGAAGCATCTTCTAGGGGCTAAGCCCTAGGTTTTCTCCCCTTATTATATCTAACGGCCAAAGACACATACATAGTAATTAGAAACCCCTAATGGTTCCCATATTTCCATTCAAATGAAAAATATCAACTTGAGAGGTCATTTATGGTGATTCAAGGTGTCATTCATGGACCTTGATCCCTAGAAGTTGGTTTACAACCTAAAATCAAAGTTTTCTCTGCCACCCATGATTAACACCTTATCCTCCATACCTAATGCTAAGAAACTCATAATCATGGCCATATCCCAACTTAAAGCTTAATTATAGGGCACTCACATGAAGTTGGTTCCACTTATTAGTGCCACTTTAGAAATCGAAAAAAGCACGTCTGAAATGTAAATCTATAATGCATGTGCATTATTGTGGCTAGTTTCATAAAATACAAGCCCAAAACCAAGGCTAATCTTAGTTAGCTTATATCGCATGTGCTATATATTGCACTTACATTCTGTAAGAGTTACAAATCGCAAGTGCGATATATCGCACTTGTGATATATTTTACTTGCGATATATCGCACTGGAAATTTGTAATACCAAAAGAAAAAAATAAACAAAGGCCCACGGCCTCAATTTCTCATTTCATAGTCAAGCAGCGAGGAACGGGACTGTGAAAAACCAGAATGGCGATTTGAGTTTGAGCGAATTTGGAGGAAAATTCGGAAGGGTCGTTTTACAAGTTGGATACAATGGAAGGTATAGTTTTTGTTATTTTTAAAAGGAATTTAATAAAAAATGTTGAATTAAATCAAACAATGAAATATTAAAACAATTTTGAATTTGTTGTTTTAATCTTAACAGAGAACACAAATGTTGAAGAAAATGTGCAAAATGAAACCACTAATAACCAAGACCCAAACATAAACCCAAAACCAAACCTAAATACGGAAAAAAAAAAAAAAACCAAAACATGGAGGGGGAACAAGACCGAAATTCATAAATTCTGGCTCATTTGGGTGCATTGAGGCACCTTAGCTCACTGTTTAGAGGGGGGGACCATTTAAGACACTCATTAGCCAAGGAATTAGATACCATAACAAACACAATTACCAATTCCTAGGGATCACTATACAACATTAGCTCATATAGATATTCCCAGAGGCAATACTATTCCAATGGGTTGAGCTATAAAGATGTTAAAAACTAAAGATAACCAAAGACCAATTGTTTTCATTATTCTGGGACCCTAGCACCAGATTGATTCCACCCACCATTCGACCACACATTTCCATATATTGGTGCATGGAACCAAATGTGAAATCCAATTGGATTGATCGCTGGTACATGGTCTTCGATGAAGACCCTCATGGGAATAGAGACATCCCATTCTATTTCCTAAGGAAGTTGTATACAGAATTTATCTTGGGGAAACATGTGAACTATTTTGATATTTTATAGTTCCATGGTGTGGGTCATGGGATTCCCAAAGATAAGGAAGGGGATAGGAGTGATCCTAATCATGTGCCACGCCCTCCACGCCCACCAAAACCCCCTCGAGTATATCCTCCTGTGGTTCCTGTGATTGATGATACATAGGAGGCCTTATTCAACTTGGCAGATACATTTCTTCAACATGGGATTGTTTTCCAAGGCAATGTCAGCCAAGGGGTTGGCACTTCTAAGGTTGGCCCATCGCACACTCAGGATCCACTTACTAGGTCTCCAAACTGTACTGAGCTGCAGATCGCACTGGAGATGTAGAGGGTTCAGAGCGTCGTTTTATTCCACACCCTTGCACAGTGTGTGGAAGCATATGTTATGGGCCTGCTTCAGAGTTTTGGGACGATGGATTACTTCAATATGCAAGTGAAACTCATTCTTTACATATTATATTTTGTTTTATATCACAGTTTTCAATTTTTTCATAATTTATTTCTATTTAATTATCTAACAATTTATGTGAACAAATATATAGTGTCCCATGACACCCCAGATTCGCATAGTCCGGTGGTTGATGCTAATGACATTGATGCAACAACAAATGTTGCTTATGATTTTGGTGCTTCATCATTAGCTGTAAGAACTTTACTTTTTAATTTGTCATCATTATTTACATATTTATAGTAGAGATTGCAACATTCTATAGATCCTAATTTGGATACAGTATGTTTTATGCAGGATGGGCATGATGAGCTTGTGGAATCCCAGGATGGTCCCTTGCATGTAGAGGAATATTCCCAAACACATATATTATTTTAATTATTCTTTTAATGATTGAACATGTATGCTTTTAATTATTAGAAATTTTATAATTGTATCTTTATGTTTTGTTACGTAGCATGATATGTATGCTAGCTAGATGACCTTTTTTATTTATTCATATGCCCATCCATTTAGGCCATTGGAATTTATTTCACCCTCTGGTAACCCACTTACTCACCTTTCACAGGTATATGTACTATAGTTTAATTTGTACATGCAAGTATGTCTCGCTTTCTTTGAAAAATTCATTGTTCGTCCATGCAGTATATGTCTCGTTTTCTTTGTATTTGATGACATTGACATATGTTACTTTATGCAGGAATCTAGTGAGCCAGTGGTGCTTGAAGAGCACCAAATACAGGTTGTTGGTGACCCACCTCTCCCGCCCTAGTTACATGTATGTTTTGCTTTCTTTCAAAAAATCATTTTTTGTCCATGTAGTATATGTCTCGTTTTCTTTGTATTATCTTACATTGACATATGTTACTTTATGTAGGCATCTAGTGCGGAAGCAGTGCTTGAATAGCACCAAATTGATGTTGTTGGTGACCCACCTCTGCCCCCCCCCAAGGTATAGGTATGTCTCGCTTTCTTTGAAAAATTCATTGTTCGTCCATGTAGTATATGTCTCATTTTCATTGTATTTGCTGACATTGACATATGTTACTTTATGCAGGAATCTAGTGAGCCAGTGGCGCTTGAAGAGCACCAAATCTAGGTTGTTGGTGACCAAGCTCTTCCCCCCAGGTACATGTATGTTTCGCTTTCTTTGAAAAAATCATTTTTTTTCCATGTAGTATATGTCTCGTTTTCTTTGTATTATCTGACATTGGCATATGTTACTTTATGCAGGCATCTAGTGAGGCAGCGGTGCTTGAAGAGCACCAAATCGATGTTGTTGATGACCCACCTTGGACCCCCCACCAGGTACTTCTCACTTTTTTATAATTATGCTTTTAATGATTCAACATGTACTTTTTTAATTATTTGAAATTTTCTAATTGCATATTTATTTTTTTGTACGTAGAACCTATGTTTGATATAGCTGTCCACTGAGCGGCCTTGCTCGCTAATGCATATTCCAATCCTTTTAGCCTAGTGTCAATTGTTCCACCCATTGGTTACACACCTCTGCGCGTCCTCCAGGTATATTTATATATCGCTAATCTTGTATCTATGTTTCCCCAATTGTCCCTTCATGTAGTAAAGTTTTTTTTGTACATGCAAGTATCATTTTTCTTGTTTCCCCCATTGATATGCTGACATTGACATATATATTATTTTATGCAGCTTGATAGTGAGTGAGTGGTGCTTGAAGAGCACCCAATCAGGTTCGTCTCTCACCCACCTCTCCCCCCCCCTCCCAGGTACATGTATGTCTCACTTTCTTTGAAAAATTCATTGTCCCTCCATGTAGTATAGCTTTCTTTGTACATGCAAGTATCTTTTTGGTGCACCCATTGATTTTCTGAAATTTACATATATATCATTTTATGCAGCTTGATAGTGAGCAAGTGGTGCTTGAAGAGGACCCAATCGGGGCCACTTCTAGTGAGGCACCATCACTTACACCACGACCCACCATAAATTACTCACGGACAATAAGTAAAAATGTTATATTGGTTTGGAATTTGAACAAATATACATAGAATTTTTAACTTACAAATTTTGGTTTGTGTGCAGTCTCCAGAAATAAGATCTGTCGCTCTTGTTCAGCGTTGGGGATCACCACTGAGCAACCGGAAAAGAAAGATAGACTTCTCACAAGCCACTGACAATGGCAGTGAAAGGGGGGATAAATAGAATTAATGTATAGGGGGGATACATACATGTAACGTTTTGTTTGTATACACACAAATGTACAGTATGATCCACTATTTTGTATTATGGCCATGGCATGCCATTTTTTAAAACATTATATGTACATATAATATAAAGCAAAGTTCAAATTTATATATACGGTTGACTTGATTTTGGAACATGATATTTATTATATGCCTTTTAGATATGTTTAACTATGTCTTTCATTGAGTATGTGTTTGATTAAAATGATAATGTGTGGTTCACCTATGTGATATTATGATATTATAGACCTTATCATGACATATCCTACTAACTATTTGAACATCTCCAATACTTCAAGGAATAATGTATGACTCATCCAACTAAGATCAAGTAACCATTAAGTAAGCCATTGGAGATAATCACTAGATCAACACCATGGGAGATAATCACTAAAAACCACATCATAAGTTGTTCAGGACATCTACAAATACAATCAAAACTCCATACAAGACCAAGAAAAATGAATTGTATCTATGAAAATCAGAAATATATATAACTTCAGAAATCCATCCTTAATGAAATACCAAGATCATGGTTCAATTAACAACCCATGTAGGGTTATCATCAACTTTTTAACATCATAACCTCTATCACACACCTCAAAACATTTGACAATAGACACACTAACATGAGCTAGGTCAAGTCTCTCTTTATAAGAGAATTTTCTAGAAAGAGTATCATAAAGGTAAATTCCCTTTACCTAAGAAATTTCATGGAATGTACAAGTGCCACTTGATCAACAAGAAATCTGTAAAGACCACCCTCTATCAACAAACTACAATCATTGATGGTGCACTATTTTCCTTCAAATGGAACTTTATGCTATACATATAGTATTGTTGATTTGCCTCCTAAACTTCTCTGAAAATCATCCTAGCGATCCTCTTTACAATTCTAATATATACCTTAAACTACCCTAACCATACACTACCTAAATTCTTGTTGGTTGAAAATAATACGCCATAAATTAGCTACCTAAACCTCATCATTACTCTCTCATCTCACGTCCTAAACCATCCTAGACTACCCTATAACCTTACCTTACCATCTTTACCTCAAACTAAAAATTTTGAGTTTAAATCATTTATTTACTATTGCTTTTTAAACAAAATATGAATTTTGTTAAAATGCTTATTGCTTATTATATTATGAAGGTGCATTGATTGAACATAAAGGGTAAATCATAAGTCCATCGAATATCATACATTGGTGCTTGAAACATGATACAAAATGCATACAAATCTGAACTCTATACTGATGATTTCAATTGACATTGGGATTAAATTCTTCACATAAGTATCTTCATTTTTCCCTCTTTAAATTATGAGTTTTTGGGCTAATTTCACACGTTGGTATTTGCATTTGTGAACATATGAAGTAGTAAGTAGTTCATATTAAGCCCAATAAAATTAGTTCATGTATGTGCATATCCTAGGTATATGGCCTTTTGGTTTCTACTTAAATGATACTAACCAATCTAATGATCTAAACCTAAAGAGGTCACAAAACCCTAGTTCCTCCTCATAACTTGTGAACCCTAGTTATAGCATGCAATTTGTAGTTCATGAAACCCTAGTTGGTTTTTAATTTGTAAGTGTAGCCTAGGTCTATATAACCTTTTGGTTTCTACTTTAATGAAAATAACTTAGCCTCTCATCTCTATACTCATGGATTTCTTATAGTTCATGAAACCTTAGTTGGTTTTTCTTGTAATTCATGTACATGTGTTTCTACGTCTAAGTCATGCATGCATGTGAACTTCCACTTGTGATCCATGTTCAACCCCATTAATTTTGTTTCATGTATGTGCATAGCCTAGGTATATGGCCTTTTGTTTTCTACGTAAATGATACTAACCAATCTAATTATGTAAACCTAAAGAGGTCATAAAACCCTAGTTCCATCTCATAACTTGTGAACCCTAGTTATAGCATGCAATTTGTAGTTCATGAAACCTAGTTGGTTTTCAATTTGTAAGTGTAGCCTAGGGATATATGGCCTTTTGGTTTCAAATTTAATGAAAATAAGATAGTCTATCATCTATATACTCATGGATTTCTTAAAATTCATGAAACCTTAGTTGATTTTGCTTGTAATTCATGTACAAGTGTTTCTACTTCTAAGTCATGCATGCATGTGAACTTCCACTTATGATCCATGTTCAACCCTATTCATTTTGTTTCATGTATGTGCATATACTAGGTATATGGCCTTTTGGTTTCTACTTAAATGATACTAGCCAATCTAATGATCTAAACCTAAAGAGGTCATAAAACCCTAGTTCCATCTCATAACTTGTGAACCCTAGTTATAGCATGCAATTTTTAGTTCATGAAACACTAGTTGGTTTTCAATTTGTAAGTGTAGCCTAGGTCTATATGGCCTTTTGGTTTCTACTTTAATGAAAATAACATATCATCTCATCTCTATACTCATGGATTTCTTATAATTCATGAAACCTTAGTTGGTTTTGCTTGTAATTCATGTACATGTGTTTCTACTTCTACATCATGCATGCATGTGAACTTCCACTTGTGATCCATGTTCAACCCTATTCATTTTTTTCATGTATGTGCATAGCCTAGGTATATGGCCTTTTGGTTTCTACATAAATGGTACTAACCAATATAGTTATATAAACCTAAAGAGGTCATAAAACCCTAGTTCCATCTTATAACTTGTGAACCCTAATTATAGCAAGCAATTTCTAGTTCATGAAACCCTAGTTGGTTTTCAATTTGTAAGTGTAGCATAGGGCTATATGGCCTTTTTGTTTCTACTTTAATGAAAATAACATATCCTATCATCTCTATACTCATGGATTTCTTATAATTCATGAAACCTTAGTTGGTTTTGCTTGTAATTCATGTACAAGTGTTTCTACTTCTAATTCATGCATGCATGTGAACTTCCACTTGTTATCCATGTTCAACCCTATTCATTTTGTTTCATGTATGTGCATAGCCTAGGTACATGTCCTTTTGGTTTCTACTTAAATTATACTAACAAATCTAATGATCTAAACCTGAAGAGGTCATAAAACCCTAGTTCCATCTCATAATTTGTGAACCTTAGTTATAGCATGCAATTTGTAGTTCATGAAACCCTAGTTGGTTTTCAATTTGTTAGTGTAGCATAGGTCTATATGGCCTTTTGGTTTCTACTTTAATGAAAATATCATAGCCTCTCATCTCTATACTCATGGATTTCGTATAATTCATGAAACCTTAGTTGGTTTTGCTTGTAATCAATGTACATGTGTTTCTACTTCTAAGTCATGCATGCATGTGAACTTCCACTTGTGATCCATGTTCAACCCTATTCATTTTGTTTCATGTATGTGCATAGCTTAGGTATATGGCCTTTTAGTTTCTACTTAAATGATACTAACCAATCTAATGATCTAAACCTAAAGAGCTCATAAAACCCTAGTTCCATCTCATAACTTGTGAACCCTGGTTACAGTTTCGGGAGTGAAAAACAAAATGGAGCAGGAAAATTGCATGTTGTTGGCTCTTGCAATTTTGTATGGGAAAGGATGATATGGGAACCCTACCAACCCAGGAACGGTTTAGGGTTTTGTAGAGTTGACCCACCAATGCAAGAGTTGCATTGAAGGAAACTAAGCAAAACCCTAGTTTACGAAATCAATGCACAATGAAGTCACCGGGCCATGAAAACACAAGGGAGAGGGCCACATAGAGGTAATCACATGCCAGGAGACCAACGAAGTCAATGGTTCATTGATCCAACCTCAGGTTTCTGAGTTATGTCGAGTTGAAAGTCACATGAAAATGTCGTTCAGGGGCACTTGGTGACTTTCAGTCGAGGAGCGAAAAACCAAACGGAGCAGCGAAATTGCATTTCATTAGCTCCTGTAAGTCTGTATGGGCAAGGCCGATATGAGAGCCCTACCAACATAGGCACGGTAGAGGGTTTTGCATAGTTGACACACCAATGCAAGAGTTGCACTGAAGGAAACTGAGGAAAACCCTAGTTTACGAAATCAATGCACAATGAAGTCATTAGGCCATGAAAACATGAGGGATTTGGCCACCCAGAAGTAATTGCATGCGAGGAGACCAATGGAGTCAATGGTTTTTTGATCCCACCTCAATTTTCTAAGTTATGTCGAGTTGAAAGTCACATGAAAATTTCGTTCAGGACACTTGGTGACTTTCGGTCCGGGAACGAAAAACCAAACGAAGCAGAAAAATTGCATGTCATTGGCTCCTACAAGTCTGTATGGGAAAGGATGATATGGGAACCCTAACAACACAATAATGGTCAATGTTTTTGCATATTTGACCCACCAATGCAAGAGTTTCATTGAAGGAAACTGAGCAAAACCCTAGTTTACGAAATCAATCCACAATGAAGTCATTGGGCCATGAAAACATGAGGGAGAGGGCCACCTAGAGGTAATCGCATGTCAAGAGACCAATGGATTCGACGGTTTTTTTATCCAACCTCATTTTACAATTTATGTCGAGTTGAAATCGCATGAAAATTTCGTTCAAGGACACTTGGTGACTTTCTATCCTGGAGCGAAAAACCAAACAGAGCAGCAAAATTGTATGTCGTTGGATCCTGCAAATATTTATGGGAAAGGACGATATGGGAACCCTACAAACATAGGCATGGTTGAGGGTTTTTCAGAGTTGACCCACCAATGCAAGAGTTGCATTGAAGGAAACTGAGCAAAACCCTAGTTTACGAAATCAATGCACAATAAAGTCATTGGGCCATGAAAACATGAGGGAGAGGGTCACCTAGAGGTAATCGGATTCCAGGAGACCAAAGGATTCGATGGTTCTTTTATCTGACCTCATTTTTTTGAGTTATATCGATTTGAAAGTCGCATGAAAATGTCATTCAGGGACACTTGGTGACTTTCAGTCCAGGAGTTAAAAAACAAATGGAGCAGCAAAATTGCATGACATTGGCTCCTACAAGTCTATATGGGCAAGGAAGATATGGGAACCCTACCAACATAGGCATAGTCGAGGGTTTTTCATAGTTGACCCAACAATTCAAGAGTTGCAAGAGTTGACCCAGCAATGCAATTAAATGTACATTAATATAAAAACATCAAAAAAAGTAAATCGCAACAACTCGAGAGCATGTTATTTTCTTATTTCTATTTTTTGGTATATAAAGACATCGAGTTGTTCTTGGCACCTCCAATGTGTCATATATCGTGTTTTTATCCTAGGCACATGAAAGGCTAAACATTAGTACTCTCATAATAAAATAAAGAGAACCCAATGAAAATGTCCAAACATTATTTATAGATAACTCACCTGAGGTTGTAGGATTGTGTTTATAGTGCCCAGTCCTATGAATAGTATTATGTATGTGAATGTTATCTGTCAATCAGAAGTTAGTACATTGGGAATAAACTAAGGCTAAATAATTGAAATTGTGCTTCAGAATGCACTTTAAAGTTTAAATAATGTGCTTGACAATATAGCCACACTGGACAATCTAGTTACACCTGAAAATGCACTCATTCGAGTAGGCCATCTTGATCATCTCTGGTGCTGATGGTGTCCATCAATATTTTGTGCTCCATATGAGGTAGAAAGTATCGTACATGTGACCCATTTTTGTTCGAAAGTGTGTGCGACTTGATGTTTATACCAACTACCATGTTGGTGAAGTGGTATACGATAGCTCCTAGTCTATAATTCTGATATACATACCCACCCTTCCTTTTCTGTTGCGTTGCTAGTGTCAAGTACTCCTCTTTTATAACTGTCGATCCAGTTGGGAATTCAATATTTTCATCATCTGTAACAGGTTCGAGAATGTTTTGTTTCCCCTCTAAGCAACATGCCAACCAATAGTCAGAACCCCATTCATTATTTTTTGGGGCAACCACTACATATATCTGACCTATGAAAGGAAATAGGTCAAGTTAACAATACATTTTTTAAATAAAGTCTTGCATGTAACATAAATTAAATTTCTTTCAATATAAAGGCTTGTATTGATTTAGGTACTGTTAATTTACTTTTGTGTACCTTCTTGTATGAGATCTGATATGTGATCATAGTCTGTAGAAATATGTATCTAATCATCTTCCAAATGGTCTATTTCATTAACCCCCTTGAAATCGGTGCCAAGTGTCACTCGATCCCATGTATCAACTGTATATGTATACTCACAATCATCCCATTCATCGATGCTACAGGAACTGCAAAAGAAAGCCTTCAATCTTGCCCAAATTTGTAGGGCCAAGTTGTCTGAGCTTCTAATTGAATGAAATTATTGAGTTCCATGCACTATGTTCACCCCACGGGGTCTTCACTTGTTGACCAATATCCTATCACGTTAGTTCATATTGTGGGTTTTAAAATTATCAAAAATTGAACCAATATATTGCAAGTATTGGGGGGATGAGGGGTTTAAGGTGGGGGTGGGCAGGGTGGTTTATAAGGATTGAGGTATAAAAAGGGGTGGGGAGAAGGTTTTAAGTATTGGGAGGGGGTGTCAACAAAAAGAGTTTGGGTCAATATCTCTGGAAATTAAGGGTATTATTTAATATCCCACGATCGTACATGCTATGTGAGAGGTTCACTAAGTGAATTCCCCGTGGATCACCCGATGTGTTTGGGATTGGTCCACATTTGTCACCTCCCAGAATATTCTCCACACTAGGTTTTTCCTTGTTGCTTGTTCTCCCATCACAGATGCACACCATTTCACTATAGATGTAGCGTCTCGAAGGAGATCACCTGTAAACTTCATCTCTTCCCTTCGAAGGGAATTTTTTATGCATGCACCAGCACCATCGTGCTATCCTTTGTCATGACCAGTTTCAAAGCAGTTCCATATATGTTGCACCTTGTATTTTATGTGCAACAAACACAACCATTGAAATACACATGCATTCTTGAACTGTCCAGCACAACCATCTGACCAAATCAAATGACGATAAAATGGTATATCCATATCTATCACATGATCATAGAATAATTTAAAGAAATGATGCACGTAATGGATGTCATGGGTACAGTCATCACTTATGTAGAAGTGACTTTCTTTCAATATCACCTGTTTCTCTTCATTTCTATTTGTCCCATGTCGATATGTGATATGGACCATTATGCTCACCTGCTCTGAGTGATAGTATTGACCTTGTATTTCATTTTGTGGTTGTAGGGTGTAATTTTCCGCAAAATCAACCACTGGTAGTATTATTCCGAGAGTGAAGGTGTACCGACATATTCTAAATTGCTTGGCTTGCTAGCGTGCCATATAGACATGTTGAATGTATTGTTGGATATTTACACAAAACTCTGAAATAAAATCGCATACTTGCACCTAGTGTAAAAAAATAAACAGTGTTATAAAACAACATAAAAATATTCACATGAATATTAATATGTCAATATTTAACAATGTTATAAAACAACATAAACAATGTACACTCAGTTAAATGAATATTATTCATGTACATTGTCACCTGTGAAGTCACCAATTTAATATTCCTGCTTTCTTTCCCATCATGTAGTTGATATGTCTCATACTGATAGTTCTGCTTCTCGACAATTGCACTCTCGAATGCTTGATATTCACTCTCATGGATGGAATCAGACCATAATGATATATCGCCACAATTGTTGCAAGAACCCTCTACACATTGTTTTAAGTAATGTGTCTGCCCATCTTTCCTCAGACACATTATGTTATGGATGAAATCTCTAGATGACATTGGCGGTACTATACTTGATCATTCCTGCACATGGTTAGGATGCAAAAAACAACGTATATCTGCAAATGTATGATAATATAGATCAAACTCTATGTGGTATCTACAACAACAAGTGTTTTGGATGGTATTGATTCTAACCTACCAAGGCTTGCATTTTCAAAATATATTTTCCGAAGCCTTAGCTGTACGTGGGAAACTTTAAACATCTCAAACAATTGAGCTTGTTTCATGTCAATATAATGTTTAACATGAGGTTCATTGTTCATATAACCCATGTAGTGTTTTAACACATCTTTTATGTTAGAAGAAGGCCTAGTGTTGTCGTGCCAAAAAATGTGCACTATCCCCTTCACTGCTTCGACTAACTTCATGTATTTGCGGGGAAACCTACCACTAAATGCCCATAATGTTTCGATTTGTCCCTCTACATCAAGGATGTCTCTTCTTACTAAATATTTTTTAAGTTTCTTTGGATGTAAAGGCACAATTCGTGATGTGCATTTAAGTAAACGACGTTGTCTTGTGGATCTACCTACAATTAATTCAGCCAATATGTAACAAGCCACATTACAGTCCTGTGAACGATTTTTTTTACCAATCTATGTGAATGCAGCAACAAGAGATTTAACAATGTGATTAGTTGATTTGATATTCTTCAATGTTCTTATGTCTAACTTTCTTCTAACAATTGCCATATTTTTAGATTTAAGCATAGATAAAAACATTTGGCATTTACCGACTTCGGATTTTTTATCAAAATATTGTTTCATTATTTGAGAGCAATGACGAAGGATAGTGCGTTTAGCCACCTTACCTTCCATGGAAGTCAATTCACTCTCGTCCACTTGTATGCATTTAGGAGTTCTCTTTCATTTTGATGTGAGATTTCTTGTCGTTTGAGATGTTGGAGTGGCGTTTACATCCACTACAGGCTGACAACTTTGATTAGGACAATGAACCACCTAGAATGGTTGTTGCAGAGTCACATTTGCATCATCAGGAACATAATGATTGAAATCTTCAAAATATTGTCTGCTTAATAATGGACCAAGAATATCATCTCCCCTATAACCAGCTTCCTTTAACGTTGCATTATCTTCCTCAGCCTCTATGTTAGGTATCTATTAAGCGGGAATGGGAAGTATTTGCTCATCCAATGAATGTCGACGATTTATTGAATATTCCCTCTTCTTTTCTTTTTTATTTTCAGCTTCTTCTGGTGTAAGCACCTTCTTCGTTGACTCCTGACCTCTATTACGTACATTCCCCATTGAAATCCACCCAAACTTGTAAAAAACCTATGGATTTGTGTAAGAAATGATTAAATTGCAAGTTGAACAGTTCTTTGTGTGTGAGTTCAGAAGAATTGTCTTTTTCTATAGTAAAACTGGCCCACAACCCACATCCCAAAAAAAATTATAAAACACATATCGCATATGCGATGCATACACTGATTTTTACTTAACGATCATATTACGTGATCAATAAATCGCATATGTGATATATCGCATATGCGATTTAGTGCATATCAAATATTGAAACCTCATAACCTTATAATATAACCCATACCCATGGTTAAGACCTCAAGACCTATCCTCGATGCACATAACCTCATAATGGAACCCATACCCAACCTAGAGGCCAAATATCCCATCTAGAAGGAATGTGTGGTAATTAAAGGACTCATTTATATATCATGAGCCAAAAAAATCTTCATTTAGGTCCTAAGACCCTACATTTTCTTCCATGACATTGCTCAAATTCCCAAACCTTATAATGACACCCTTATCCCATTTAGACTCCATTTATAGGGTTGTCGTAGTCTGGGACCTTGTGATTTGTCCATGAACCATAAAAACATACTTTCATCCGTAGAAGATTGAATTTATCCTTGGACCATGCTAGTGTCTTCATAACTATCTCTTGTTTGTAAATATTCATAATGGTTCCTATATGACCATGGTCAATGCCTCGAGAACAATCTTCAATGCATAAAATAGTCTAATGGCACATATATCCCATATTAAGGCTAAATATCCCCTTTAAAGGGCATGTGTAGTGGTTTAAGACTTGTTTATGTTACACTTTTGTCCCATTACCAGGGTTAAGACCCTAATATTCATCCTTAGTGCATAAAACGTCATAATGACATCCATATCCCACTAAAGGCCAAATATTCCATCTATAAGGCATGTGTGTTAATTTAGGGACTCATTGTCTTCTCTTTCATGACTATAGTCAATGTTCAGAGACCCATCCCTCCCATCGAAAACCCTATAATGGCACCCTTATCCCATTATAATACCATTTGGACTCCCAATATTCCATCCAGACAGTCTATGGGGTGGCTCATGGCCCAAAATTACATTGTTAAGAGGGGGGGAATCAAAGGAGGGAGTAGAAGGTGTAGAGGGAATCATGGGAGGGAGGGATGGGTAGGGGACATATATGGGTGGGATGAAGGGAGGAGAAATATAAGGGGAAAGGAGGGATGGGTATAGTAGAGATATGAGGGGGGGATGGAGGGAGGACAAATATAAAGGGAAGGGATTGGTGGGAGGGGGATAAATATAAGTGTGAGGGAGGGCCCTAGGGTCTTAGACATTATCAAGGGATGAAACCTCTACTTTATACCCTAAATGAAGCTTCTAAGCATCTAGGACGTCCAATAACACCTTAAACCACTATATGTTACCTCTCGAGGGCATTCTTAGCTTTGCGTGTGGGAATTAACACCATTAGGTTGTTTTAATCACTAAGTATGGGTTTAGAGACCCTTGACATGGTTGAGAGATCATGAAACCCAGGTCGTAGACACTAACGGAAGCTTCTAGGGATCCACAAGAAATAATAATGTATCATGCCACTACACAAGACCTCTCTAGGGGGTCTTTGGCCTTAGATTAAGGATATGCAAGAAATTGGGGTTTTTTTATAGTAGTTATGCGTATCGGGGCCATATGCATGGAAATGGGAGGAAACCCAAGCCTTGGGCCCTAAATGAATCCCTTAGTCATTGAAGGTCGATAAGGACACTTCAAACTACCACGTAGGACCTATTAATGGTATCCCTACCCAAAAATTGGGGATAATCATGCCATCAAGAGGTTTTAAAAAGTAGACATGGTTCTCAAGGCCTCACACATGGTTGACAAATTAAACCCAAGCCTTAGTCCATAAAGGAATATTATATCCATCCAAGGACTAAAATTATACCTCGAATCACCTCACATGACTTACAAGCACTAGGTATGGGTCATATGGCCTTCAACATTGTTGGGGGAGTAAACATTGGGATTGGACTCTAAAAAAAGCTTCTAGGAATCCATGACCATGAAAAACACCTCAAATGACCAGCCATGACTTCTTGAATTTACCCTTTCCTTCAAGTAGTGACATGGATGTCGTTAGAAGGTTTTGGATAGTAGATATGAATCCATGAGTCTTGGACATTGTTAAGGTAGGAAACCTAGGCCTTGTATCATAAAGAAAACGTCTTAGAATAGTTTTAAGAATGAAATTTGATCCACCATACATGACCTCATGAGCATATATGTAGCCTCCATGTGGAGTAATTATAAATAATAGGATGTTTTGAGCACTACGTATGGATATCAAGGTCCTGGACATAGTTGTGGGAGAAACCCTAAGCCGTAGGCCCTAAATAAATGTTATAGGAATCTTTACCCAAGAATGATGCCTTGAATGAAAAAAATCACGTCTTAAGAAGATATTTTGCCTCCAAGTGGGAATATTAGTATGATTATGTGTTATCGAGCACAATGTATACATCGTGGAGCCTCAACATAGTCAATAGATGACACCTTGGCCTTAGGCCCTAAAAGATGCTTTTGTGTGTCCACGGCCAAAAATAATGCTTCAAAACAACATAAATGATCTCGCAATCCTTATCCTCATAGTGGATTTGTTGGTACCATTAGGAATATTTTAGAGCTCGATATGAGTTTCGAGCCGTAGAGAAAGGTTAGGCAATAAAACTCAATCATTAAGTCTAAAAAGCAGTTTCTGTGTCTTAAGTGCCTTGAACCTCCAATAATCTGACCTCATTATCCACAACCATCCACAAATTTTAGGCTAAGAGTCTTCCTTTTCCACACTAAACCGCTTTGGAGGGGCCAATAATTACCATGGTCTTTTCTTTTTAGATGGGGTCTATCCCAAAGCCTATCCACTAACTTGGTAAAATATTTTTTACTCTCGCTCCAAGCTACTAAAGCTAAAACGCATATGTGATATAGTGCATATGCGATATATCGCAATGCAATATGAATAACGCTAAAACGCATATCCGTTTTTTTTTTAATTTAAAAACTTGGCGGGAACAAGGCTTGGAATTATGTTCAAAAATAGCTTCAGACTACCGAACCTATTGGCTAGGACAACTAAACCAGGGTTGTTGCATGTCTTTTAGAACTCTATCAATATGCTCAGTTTCGATGGCGTGTTTTTCTATGACAAATACAATATTTTTTTATGAAAATATAGAATATTGTAGAGTACAATCTTACGATTCTGAATATGTAATTTTTTCCTTAAAATGTATGTCTTATTTATTTATTATTATTTTTCTAAGTGACACGTCAGTTTTCGAAAATAGATACATCAATTGTTTTTTATATAACTTTTGATTGCCTTCACCATTTCCCAAGAAAAATATATGGTGCACTAGAAGAGAGCAAGCTCTACAATCTTATATATATAAATCAAGGATTTCATTAATTTTTTCCCCTAAAGTGTTGCACCCGCACAGAACATTTTCATTTCAAGTTTTTCTGACTTCAATAATTAATAAAGAATAATAATAATTCATGAAAAAATCTGAATAAATAGTGTTGCACTAGTCCCATATGTCCTTTATATGTCTGCAAGATTTTATCCAAAATTGGCATCATTTACCTCATATAGTGTTGCACCCGCACAAACATATATGTTATGATGTGCTGAAAATTTGAAAACCCAATTTAACATAAACTAATTTTATAATCATTTACACACATTTTTTCTGCATAAATGTTATATATTATGAAAGCTTATTCAATTACCTATCTTTTGTATTTTTACTTCATCTTCAAATACGTTAGGGAAGTACCCCTAATTGTCACCTAAAGTCATAGATTCCAGGTTTTTTCAGTATTATGTGTCATCTAAAGTGTCTTTAAAAGATTCCATGATTGTGCATCAACCCTATACCCTTAAGAGATCATGTGTGTTGGTTTGAGGTGTTTTTCTTTGCCTTATATTTCTATAGGGTTCCTTTAGGTCCTAAAGACTAGGTTTCCTCCCTCAACCATGTCTATAGATATGTTCATAGTGTTAAAATCATTCTAATGGACTGCATATTATCTCTCAAATGCAAAATATCACATAGGCAGGTTTTATGTGCAGGTTCGATGCCTTGTTCATGGACCTCAAGCCTTAAAACTACCTTTAGGGCATAAGTCTTGAGTTTCATCCCCAACCATGGTTAAGGGACTATGACCCATACTTAGTTCTTAAAGCCTCCTAATGGTGTCCATATTAAAACACAGAAAAATTATACTCTTGGGAGGTTAGGCATAGTTGTTTGAGGTGTTGTTCTTGATGATGCTAAAATATTACTATAGTCCTAAATCTTGATTATGCAAACTATTGTTTTTATTTGTTTCCCTAGTCATGCACCCAACCCATTTAGTGTGATTCTCCATAACACGTGCTTGTTTTGTTTGTCCATAATGCATGCACATTTTGCTTGTCCATAACGTGTGTGCATTTTGTTTCTCCATAACACGTGCAAGTTTTGCTTCTCCATAACGCGCACACATTTTGCTTTGTCTAGCCTACATGTCATATGACATGCCAGGCTCGTTCTTAACCAAACCAAGCATTACATAATGGGAGTGCATTGTATTTTTATGTAGCATGAGCGTGTTTCCTAAAAGTAGGATTGCATCTAAAAGGTCCCCCATCTTCTTGTGCACACCCTCATTTATATGCCAATAGATGGATTTATATGTACCATCACTAGCTACACTCCTCAATTGGTCCCTTTTTACGCTTTAGAGTAAAAAGGAAGGACTACCTAGAACTTATCATATTAAAGGGTATTAGCAATTTTTTCCTAATTTAATTTCCATATGAAAAAATTTAACGAACCCATTTAGTATATTAGTATTTATGACATTGTTCTCCAACTCTATTATTAAATGAATGATAAGACTCATGGCTCCCATCTTATGGCCTAGAAAAACAAAATTATGGTTCTAGAAAACTAAGATATTTAGACTCATGTGCAAGCATCTATGTAAGTGAGTATAAGCAATAGATATAAGCATACCATATGCTACTTAACACTTACAAATTTTGTTCATGCAAAATATATAGACTTCATTCTTTGCTTGCAAAATGCAACTACTTTCATTGCTTCTAGTTTTTTTGCTATGTCTTTTGTTGTGTGTGATTGTTTCCTTTGCTAAACAGTTTAAGTTGTTGTTTTTTTAATGCCTCAAGCTCTAAGGAACTTGTTAATGCCTCAAACTTTAAACAAAGACATTGTAACCAAGTGCTCTTATTTAAAAAAATAATTATTGGAAATTATTTTTACAAGTACATCAATAGTAGGTCGCCTAATGAGAGCATTGATTTTAGTACCATTTTAAAGAATAAATATTGATAAAATATAAGAATAAAAGTATAAAAGAAAATAAGGTTTAAAAATTATAGAAATGTTTGGTAATAAATTAAAATAGTTTTATTTAAAAAAAAAATTTCATAATTGGTGTTACTTTTAAAAATCAATAGACTTAGAAATGTTAGATTCAAGTAAAGTAAGTAATCTAATCTAAAGGATTGTGGAAATGGAACATCCTAAGGACAAAATCCTTACTTGGAAAAATTTATTGAATAGAGGTTGGCACGGCCCTAGTATCTGTTTTTTTGTGCAGAAATGAAGGTGAATGTACTTCCCATTTATTTGTGGAATGTCCTTTCTATTTAGTTGCTTGGAAAATTATAAAAGAACATATAGGTATTATTACTTGTTAGGGAAAAGGCACTTTAGAAAAGTCATTTCAAAATTGGTTTACTAAAGAAGTTCTTATAAAGTGTTTCCTATTTTTGTCTCCTGGTCTATCTGGATTTCTAGGAATTCTTCTGTATTTCAAGATAGTCCGCCAAATGTCCATATTTGCAGCATGAGAAGTTTGAATTTTTTTAAAGAATATGAGAATCTTATCCACGATAGGCTCACCAAAAATCTATATAAGCTAGCAGAGGTTTCAAATGGAGCAGTGGGTTTTTTTTATGGTGCATCCAAATTGTATAAATGTGGTTGTGGTTTTGTTCTTAACTTAAGCAAGGGTCACTTTTTATATATCCGTTTTGGGGAGGGTGTCTAGGGACAAACACAAAAGTTGAACTTCTAAGTCTATATGGACTTCTTTTTATAGCTTCCCATCTTGAAGTTTTCGATATCAATAATTATGGTGACTCAAAGATCATTATTGATTGGCAGAATGGTTCCTCAAAGCTACAAGTTTATCACTTAGTCATTGGATCCATCAAATCCATCAAATCAAAAATTCCTTTGCAAGCATTACTTTCAGCCATATTTCTAGGTGCTTTAATGCTACAACAGACTCACTTTCGAAAGATGTACTTTCATATGTGTTTGGTTTTGCAAGTATTCACGAATATATGGAAGGGAAGAAGACCTTTGAAGGTCAATTTGATCTTAAAAAACTTTTTTTTCATGGCAAAATATGAAGTTGTTAGACCATAGAGTAGGCCTAATTTTGTCTTTTTGGACAGTTTGATGAAGCACTGAGAGCGGGTCTACTTATGCCTTTTTGGACAGTGGTTGAAGCACTTAAAGGAATAGTTTGTTGAACTAGTTTGAAGATAGATTCAATTAGGTCATTTGTTGTAAAGATCATCTTCTGAAAAAAAATTGTAAAAGACACTTATGAAGGAAGTTTTCTTTCCTTGATTTAATATAAATAGCAAGAAAGTTTTTTTTGTGAAAAAAAAAGCTAATTTATACTAGTATAAATCAAATTTACCAAGAAGGATTAAAAATCTTTTGAAGTGCAAACCTATTTTAAAATTTCAATGTGTGGTATGTGCTCAAATTTCTCTTTGGTTTTGAACTTGTTTTGAACTTTACATTATAATTGACATTATAAAAAATTAATTTACTTAAAATTGTATTAAAGTGTCATGTGTCAACTCCAAATTAAGCACGGATTAAACTTATTTGTCTTAATAGGTTGTACAAGGTTGTAGAAAGGGGCGGCCCAATGAAAAACTATTTTAAAATTTTAGGGTTTTCTCGCTCACTTTTGGTTATAAAATAAAATCTTTACCACAAAATATGACACTTTGGGACAAAGGGAGGTAAGGTGGGGTCTCTTAAAAAATTATTGGCAAGGGGGATCTGATCAATCTAGAGAGGTTTGGCTATCGATCTAGAGAGGTATTTTATTGGTTCTGAAGAACTGTGGTTCTCACATTTTATTGGTTTTGAAGAACTGTGGTTCTCACATTTTTCAGTTTTTCAGTGTCTTACATATTGGTAAGTATATCTATTAGTTGAATACATTTGCTTTATTTCATTATCTAAATGATAAAAGGACTAAATATTTTCATTTTTGCCCATTTTTGCCCAGATAAGACACTTGATCATGACTCCTACATGTAAAGAAATCTTCGAGTTGCAATTTGTTTCAAGGAGAAATGCACTTATTAGAGCTTTTACAGATGGTGAGTTCTCTTACCAACAAGTCCTTTAGGCTTCTTCAATATATTGGGCTCTTATTTAACCTTTTATGGTTCTTCATTGCAGATTTGGAACTTTTAGTGCAGACATGTAACCCAAGTAAGTCTGCAAATTTTTTTTATTTTTTTAGTAAAAAGGGTTTTAACTTTAAAACAAGGTAGAATTTTGTTGTCACAACCACATTTTAGAATATTAATATGTCTACAAACATTACTATTAATGTGATGTCTGCAGAGATATCTGCTGTTATATAGAAATATCTATAAAATTCCACTAAACCCATAAGGGGAATCCTTTATTTTTCAAAGTTAAGCTTTGAATTAAGGTCCTTTATTTTTCAAAGTTAGGGTTTGAAATAAGGGTTTGATCATCTCTATGTCAATTCAAAATTATAGACCTCAATGGCTTTATTTTTATTTTTCAAAGTTACGCGCCTGAATTAGGGTTTTGATAATCTCTTTGATCTGAAAATTTAGATCCAGTTAAAGTTTTAACCTCTTCTTTTGCCATATTTTGTTTTACCTTATCCTATTTCTGTCTGAGATCTGTTTAACAGGCGGCGAGGAAGGACTCTGCCTATACGGTTACCCCAATGGCAAATGGGAAGTGGAGAAACAGGAAATGGTTCCGTGTGACGAGCCCGAGCCATGTTGTGGGATAAACTGGCAGATGAAATACATGAGCATAGACGAATGGATCACTTCTTTCGCTATGCGCTCAGATGCTTGGCTAGTGCGCGTTGTATCTGCTATCATCGGAAGGTCTGGTCTCGATCGTGGGCAAAGGTGAAGTCTAGCTATATTTAATTTCGAAAGTTTCAAGAGTACTGTCAAAACCCTAGTTGTAAAATATTTTTTAAAACCCTCGTTGCTGATTTGAATATAGCGTCTGCTGATATCATGTTTATACCATCACAACCCTGCAACTGGATAGGGAAATAATGAAATTAGCGTTCTGAGATCGAGATTGGTTTTTAGCACAATAATTTCAAGAACTGTCAAATGCACCTGCCTTTCTTTAGACAATTGGAACTTGATGTATATCTTAAAACAGTTGTATGAATCTTCTCATTTTGTTTCTGTTTTTTTATGTTTTTTTGGCAGAGGTACACTCTATGAGAAGATTTCCAGCTCGGATAGTATTTTGGAGGAGGTAACGCGCTATTATAGAAGAAATAATGTAACTGACAATGTGAAAGTAATTTACGACGCGAAGTGTTTGATAAGCGCGGCAGAATCTCTTAGCAAGTTGATGCCGGAGACAAATAATGGAGATCGGCCACATAAAGGAAGAAGTGATAACTGTTATCTTGGGAAGGAGCATGTCCAGGAAAGAAGTGAGAAGCACGAGGAAGAAAAACAAGATGTTCAAGGTGAAAGAAGTGATCGGCTACATAAAAGAAGTGCTAAATGTTGCCCTGAGAAGGAGCATGTCCAAGAAAGAAGTGAGAAGCACAAGGAAGAAAACCTAGATGTTCAAGCTGAAAGAAGTGATCGGCCACATAAAAGAAGTGATAAATGTTGCCCTGAGAAGGATCATGTCCAAGAAAGAAGTGAGAAGCACAAGGAAGAAAAACTAGATGTGCAAGCTGAAAGCAGTGAAGATCCCTGCGATCTGTGCGGCAGATTTTACGGAGTAGATGAATTTTGGATAGGCTGTGACTTTTGTGACAGATGGTTCCATCAAGTCTGTGTTGGTGTCACTAAGGAACAGGCAAAAAATATCAACAAATTCAAGTGCCCTCTGTGTAAACAAAAGAAACCTCTCCGAGCAAACCAAGGAAAAAAATGAACTGTTTGAGGAAAAATGGCCTTTACTGGAATCCTGATCCATAATAAAACTTTCTGCACTTATGTTTGTTCCTGATCCATAATAAAACTTTCTGCACTTATGTTTGTTTTGTATTATTCTTGTGCTGTTTATAGATCAGTTTGTCTTATTCTTGTCTTATCAATTCGTATTATTCCTGCTTTATTGTATTGAGATATATACATGGAAGATCCCTTGACGAATTATTTTTCTAGATTCAAAATTACTTTAACTGTACTTTGAAAGTTTGAAGTTAACAGGAAATTAGGTGTGAGGTTGAGGATGTTTTTTGAATTTCGGAACATATTGATCTCATGTGGACATTAATTAAAAGAAATCCATGTGTCTAAACAATTTTGTGTCTGATCGAGCAGCACATAATTCTGTATTTTCGCAAAGTAATATTTCAATAGCCCCTGGTTTTGTTCGCCCAACTCCATGGCTCCTCAGCCTGAAATTTCTTCCCCGTAGAGAAGTAATAGTGAGATTCCATTGGTTGGGGATCTCTTCTATGATGTATCATACACTGGCTGAGCTCCAACTCCAGTACATCTAATGAAAATTCATGTGACAAATAAATTATCTAGTTATATTTTGTACGCTGTAATACCTTTTCTTATTCTTAATCATAAGAAAGATAAGAAACATACTTACTGTAGCACCCCTCTTTGCCACTAACTATCTTTACTTTGAGTATTGGTAAAAGAGATCATTATCCTTACAATTATGCATATATATAATATTTATATATGTCTTTGTAGAAATATTTTATATAAATATTTACAACTTATTATATTTATTTGGACTTTCATTATATATATATATATATAATAAGAGGACAAGTGCTTAAAAGATGATGCGACTAGATATTTAAAAATATAGTCTTAATATTGTAAAGGGATTCTTAATGAGATAAGAAACGGTTAATACGGTTACGAGTTTTCAAACGGTTATCTGTCTTGGGAGGTGGAACTCCATCCGGGGAAGGATCTTTTTCATTTGTCAAAGGATCCAAAGAAAACGGTTAAGAGCTAATGGAAGCAAGTAGGTGGGCTCGACTTCAAGGAAGAGAACTGTATTGCATGATTCGGCGAAGGAGGTATGGGGACAGTTGATGAAATCTAGTTTGCTTGTAAAGACACACTGCTGTTGCTGTTTTTGGGCCATTAAAAAGATAGGAGTTTCCGTCCTCCCAACGCTCAAGATAAGTAAAACAAACACTTAATCCAGTGCAAGGTTAGATTGAAATATGTTTTCTTTTGTTACAAGTCTTTAGTTATGCACATATCGCTATAATGATCATATTTTTATTAGCTCTGTATTAAATACGAGAATCTATGGCTTGAGTCGAAACCCTCCACTTTCCTTTGATAAAGTCAGAAAGAAGATACATATAACAATATTTTTGTATATTTTAAAAATTCAATAAAAATTCATAACCAAAAACAACAAATACAAACCAGCAAGAAAATCATCTCGCTTTTTAGGCTTTACTTTTGGTTACGTCACAAAGATCAACCTATGTGAACTACTAGCTTGTACATCAAGCTATGTGAACTAGCTTGTACAGGTAATTCCCAATGAAAATTGCATTTCCAGATAGTAGCAGCCAATGAGCAGCTAGCACGAGGTCAGGTTGAAAGCTTCCCAGCCCACCAAAAAGGCAATAAGGCAAGACGAGGTCAGTTTGAAAGCTTCTCTGCCCACCAAAAAGCTAGTGGGGATGACAAGCTAATGAAGCAGCATAAGAGGTACGATAACTCTTTCTTCTCCTTGTGTAGTGTGGAGAACGCAAAATTATGCATTTACAGAACGACCTACTTGCTGTAGAATTGCTTTCCCGATGAAGAGTGGCCACACGTTTTTATTTTAAACCTTTATTTATATATTGACATATCAATATTAAGGACAGATCCACATAATTCCAGTCGCTTGGTTTTAGTGTATATATATACTGTTTGATCATTTTTATGGTAAAACAAATAAACGGATTCAAAAGGGAATCTATTCGTTATTAAATATTAACATTTGAGAGATAAAGCGTAAGACCATGATCTCCTCTTGAATAATATACCATATATCTAATATATATAATGTTTTCCATATAAAGTGAAGATTTGTATGAATTACTTTTACATAATCAGATAAGTATATATGGTAATAGGATAGTTAAGAATATCGTCCTTTTTAGAAGACCATGATCTCCTCTTGAATAATATACCATATATCTAATATATATAATGTTTTCCATATAAAGTAAAGATTTGTATGAATTACTTTTACATAATCAGATAAGTATATATGGTAATAGGATAGTTAAGAATAATAATAGTATATATGGTAATAGGATAGTTAAGAATAATATTAATATGATTAGTGAATTTATCTTATAATTGATAAGAGGGAATAATTGAGTTTGAGGATCTAAATTTGAATTTGAGAATAGAGATGGTTTTCATAGCTATTTATATTCTTGAAAAGAAGCAAATTATGAGCTTAACCTTAGCATTCAATAGATGAAAGTTAGCAGCGGATGTGTTGCATAGATGTAACCTTTCCTTTGATTATTTGCTACTTGTGAAAAAAATAATGTGTGGTGTTAAACAAAAGAGTATGATATGTAGTGAAATATGTTTTTAAGCTTGCATATGATCTTTGTTTAAAGAATATTAGTTGATTTTGATATTAGATAATGTTATTGTTTTTTTTTACTAAGGGAATCGGCAACTGGGGCCGAGCTAGTACTCGCGTGACACGGGGTCTAGGAATCCATTCTCGCTACCACTATAAACCTAGGTGCCCCACACCCACCGCAAGACATGGGACACAGCTAAACCTGGGTGGGATTGATCTCATGACCTCCAATTTACAACAACTTCATTGCAATGGAACCGCCAATGAGCCACAACCGTGCGGGCTTTAGATAATGTTATTGTTGATGTAAACATAATGGCGTTTTTTCATGTTAGTCTTAGTTATTATATTAAATTTTATTCTTAGAAATATTTGGGTTACATCATGACGCAAAATTATAACAGAGATACCATTACATGCCTTGGGTGAAATCCTTTATAGTGTAGTTGTGAAATTAAGTGTGATGTGAAAACTTGGAACATTACTCATTGTCAATGGAAAAGGTTGTATTACATCATTAGATAATAATATTCTATTATCTTTGGGACTAACCTTTGTGATGGAAGCTTATTCCAAGGTGCTTAATGAAATTTGGTAAGGATTAATAACACACAAATATGGATTGAATCAACAGGTCACCATGAGCGGGCGAATGAGCTCCAAGAACCAAGGAGGAAGGTGGTTATGATGTTTTTTGCATGTAGGCAAGGTTTTGATGGACGATGATGGCAGACGAAGGGGGCGGTGTCTCTGCCTCCCAACCCCTCGAAACAGAGGAAGGGTGAGTGCAAGAAGATGATGGACCTTTTTGGCGCGTTAGATGCAATAGAAACCTGAAAAATCAGGCATCCCTCAACTTACGTGGATTTTTTGAGATACTTATGCAAAATATCTTGCATTGAGTAAAAAACATGAAATGTAGAAAATTGAAGCACCTTTCCGAATATATAACTTTTATGTATCGAAAATTTTCATAGCTATGTCAAATTTCATTTTTCTTAACAGGCACTTTTTATTTTTCAGGGAAATTATAAGGTATATGTTTTTGTGGGTTNCTATGTCAGGCTCAGGTTGATGTATTTTTTGGTAGCATGATGTTGTTTTTGAAAACTAGGATTGCATCTTAAAGGTCCATCATCTTCTTGCACTGACCCGGAAGTGAAAATTGGTGAGATCCCAATTAACCTGTTTGAAAGTTCAATCCAAGGTATAATGGGTAGGGGTGAAAGCCCGAGCAATGTATATCGAAAGCATCTTTAATCCCATCCATGGTGGTTAGGTCGATGAACCTGAGAGATCGGATCCAATTTATGTTGGATCATGCTCCAATTGTTAAATTCATAAGTTACAGACATCAGAGAAAGCATTGATATGGTGGGTCAACTCTTCATGGAAACTGAAGGGGCATTTTTATCTCCATTTGAGCTCAAAGGGTTTTTTCACGATCTCATTTATTAGTCTGGAGGATTGGAACCGGATCTTAGATGGAGGCCCTTATTTCTATTATTCTGTTGGTCTGTTCTTGCGGCCTTGGAAAGAGAAATTATGTCATGAACTGAGAGGATTTGAGAATTGCTCCAGTATGGATTAGGTTTTACTCTCATCCCAGTGAGTATTGGGATCCGAAAATATAGGAAGACCTGGGAAATTGTTTAGGGAAATTTATCAAGATATATGAACAAACAAAGATCCAACGTTATACTTCCTATGCTTGAATGTGCGCTTATATGGATCTATCTAAGGCACTTCGGGAGGCAATTAAGATGATATGGGATAAGGAGGACTAGACGAAAAACCTTGGATTATGAACAAAATCCCTTTCGATGACGTAGATCTCATGAATATGGCCGAACGAAGGAGATCGATCCGATTAGTGTTTTACGAAAGTCACATCCAACAAAAGAGGAAGTAAGAAACAAGAAAATCAAGAAATTCACAAGAAAAATGCTACCTCAAACCCTTTCAGAATTTTGGAAAATAAAGAGGACCGAGGAGGTCCTAGAAACAATGAGTTCCATGAATAAGATCTCCAACTAGGAGGATGAAAAGCTTAACCAAAATCTTGTAAATGAATCAGAACTGGAAAATAATAACAGAGATGAAAGTATGGGGCAGGCATCTAAGGAGGAATCCGAGGATATGGGCCCAGCGGAATTGGATCTGGAAGGGATTGAAAAAGCATATGTAGATAAATATAAAGCCTTACATTCCCCAGGAACAAGTTAGTCTCCTTAAGGAAGCTATTTTGAAATCAAGAGCCCCTAACCTATTGGGTATCAGCTCGGGATCCCATAAAGAAACAAAAAAGAAATTTGAGGAGCAGGGGAGGAAGATTGGATGAAAAACAAACAAGCAAATGGTTGCAAAAGTAGGAAGGAGGTTGGTCGATTCGGGACAATACCCAATAATCAAATCTTCCCTAGGGTTGTAAGTTGTTCTATGAAGCTCCTATCCTGGAATATTCGAGGATTAAATAGCCCGAGAAATATTAAAATTTTGAGTAAAAAGATTAAGAAGACAAACCCGACAATTTTCTTCTTGCAAGAAACAAACTGTTCAGCAGATCATATCTAGGAGCTTAAGGGGAAAATATCATAAAGACATGATAGTATGGGGATAGATGCAAGAGGTTTTTTTTATGGTCTTGGTATCCTTTAGCATCCTTCTCGAGTTAACCTGAGTGTGTTTTAAGGGACTCGACACTCGCTCACAACATCTTTTAGGGTTGTGGGTTTTCGTATCAAGGGAATGTTGACGAACGTCTATGGTCCACAAAAAGCAGGGGATAAATGGGCTTTCCTTCGCTCTCTTAGAGGTCTGAGGATGAGCTTTCCCAATACCCACTAGGTGTTGGGAGGTGATTTTAACCTAATCACTTCTTTGGAGGAAAAAAGGGAGGAAAACGTTGCTTGGAGGACAAATGTGATCTTTTGAGGGAAACCATAGAGGACTTGGGTCTGGTAGACATCACTCCAGGGCAAGGCTGGTTTACCTAGAATATTAAGCGATCTGGGGATCATCACATAGCCTCAATATTGGATTGTTTTTTAGTAATAGAATCAATATTGGACTTGGGAAGTGAAATCCATAGTGCTACGCTTCCGAGGAGGGTCTCTGATCACTTGCCAATTGAACTTATGCGGAGTGGGATAGGATCATAATTTAAGAAGTCATTTTGTTTCGAACAATTTTGGTTGGAGAATCTGGACTTTGAAGAAAATATTAAGTCCCGGTGGGGAGAACTCGGGGAGGGTTAGGAGCATAGCATGTATAATTTCCAGCAAAACTTGAAGGGTTTGAAAGCCAAAACCAAAAAGTGGAAGAAGGAAGAGTTTGGGAATATCTTCCTTGAAAAGAGACAGCTGGAATTTTGTCTCCAGGAGATCCATGCCATTGGGACCAATGAAGGATATTATCTAGCTTTAAAAGAGGAAGAATGAATATTGGAAACTAATCTAGAAGAAAGGGAGAAACATGATGAAATTTTGTGGTAGAAAAAGTCCAAAATTCGATGGCTCCAAGAAGGAGAAAAGGTAACCAATTTTTTCACCTCTGTTATCCAAAACAGATTTCAAAATAAGATATATTCGCTCAAAAATGCAAGGGGAGAAAAAGTGGAGATGAGGGAATACCTTGAAGCTATCTTAAACTCTCACTTCTTGGATATTTTAAGAGATCCTCGAAGGGATCGCTTGGAGGATATAGAAGCTATTACCAGAGGAATCCTGACGCTGGTTTCCAATGAATAGAATTAGTTATTGATGAAAACCATCACTCTAAAATAGGCTCAAGAAGCGGTGTTTCAAATGAAGGAAGGGACTTCCTCAGGTCTGGATGGTTTTACAGTAAATTTTTTTCACCATTTTTGGGAGATGATCAAGATGGATGTATGGAGAATAGTGGAAGATTCCATAACTTCGGGCCGCATTCTACCTACATCGAATGCCAGCTTCCTAACCTTAATCCCCAAAAGTGAAGCAGTGGATACCTCGAACAAATTTAGGACGATCAGTTTGTGCAATGTCATCTACAAAATTATTACTAAAGTCATAGCTAATTGACTGAAACCCATTTTACCAGCTCTCATATGTTTGGAGCAATCGGGTTTTGTGGAAGGAAGATAGATATCGGATGGGATTATTTTGGTTCATGAAATTTTACATTCTCTAAAAATCAAAAAAATCCCAAGTATGTTGATTAAATTAGATATGCAAAATCTTATGACAAATTGAATTGGAAATATATTAGGAAAATGCTTGATGCTTTTGGTTTTAACCGGAACTGAGTTAACTAGGATATGAAGTTGGTTTCTTTGGCTTTTTTTTCCATTCTTGTGAATGGGGTTCCCTTTGGAATCATTAAAACCTTTAGTGGCATTAGATAAGGGGATCCCTAGTCGTTGTTTTTGTTTATTCTTGTGGTTGAAGTCTTGGGAAGATCTATTTTTGCCCTAAGAAATAGCAATTCCATCTGAGGATTAAGGGTGACCATTGGAGGGGATACACAAACCCATCAGCAATTTGTCGATGATACTATGTTAATAGGCCATCCATTTGTTCAAGAGGCTTGTAGTTTCAAATATTGTCTGGAACGTTTTGGTTGAGCGTCGAGACTAGAGGTGAATGAACAAAAATATCAAGTTTTCTTTTTTAACACTCCCAAGGTTACTCGCCACAATATATGTTGAATCTTAGGTTTCAGAAAACCTCCCTTTCATCCAAATACCTAGGCACTCCCCTAATCAAATCCATTGCTAAAAAGGGTTCTTGGATTGATCCTCTTCATAATATAAAGAAATGTCTAAGCAATTGGACGTTGCAGCCGTTAAACTTGTCTGGTTGCCTGGTTATGGTTAAATTTATTCTTCAAGCTATGCTGACTTATATTTTTTCTTCTATGATGGCCCCTAAAGCCATTTTGAGGGATCTATGGATTATCCAAAGAAAATTTCTTTGGAGTGGAACCTAGGCTCCTCAAAAATTGTCCTTGGTCAAATGGGACATAGTCTACAAACCCAGGTCGCAATGTGGACTGGGGCTTCGTGACATGAAAAAGGAAAGCATTGTGGCTAGGAAAAAACTTTGGTGGAATTGGATCAGGAACCCTGGGTCAGATTGTGGAATGTAAAATATGCAAAAGGATGGGATTGTCAATATCTCATCTGGTTCTTATGGGATAAACCATGGTCCCAGATTTTGTTAACGGCTTCACAAGACCATAGTTTTTGGGAGCTTTGAAATGGAAATACAAATTGAATGTGGGGACATTCATGGCAACAACTCCTGCCTCTGGGAATCCTGGAGGGAGGGCTCCAAGCCATTCAGGCAGAGTGCAGGTCCATAAGAATTTCTAAGGTTAAGGACCTATGGGGGGCACAGGAACCCATGAACTCTTATCGATCTTGGGCTCCTCAAACCTGGATGGAACGTTTAGGTCCAAGGGTAGAAGTTGATCATTTGGAAGCGGAATTAACAAATTGTAGAATTAGAAGGCATGAGGGTAATGATAAACTTCGGTGGGGTTACTCTCAGAAAGGATTTTTTTCTTTAAAGGAAGCCTTTACCATTTTGATTCACAGCGATATGGACCAGGAGGATAAAACTTGGTGCACCCCATGGGAGAAGAAGATATGGACCAAAATCTCAATTTTTTTATGCCTAGTGCTACGAAAAAAAATTAACTGGAGAAAACATACAAAAATGAGGGATGGTTGGACCATATGGGTGCTCCCTGTGTGAACAAGCGGAGGAGACTTTCATTCATTTACTAGACTCCTGTAACTTTTTGTCTATGCTTTGGGACCTTCGAGCGATGATATTTTGTCGTTCATCTAGGTTACAACATAATCCGCTTAGATCTATGACAGAATGTCCCAAAAAAACCTTTCCAAAACCGCATTCTTAATTGCCTTTAGGAAATCTTACCTCTCTTTCTTATATGGAAAATATGGCATGAACAAAACTCTAGAATTTTCAGGGAGAAGGCTAACCAGATTAGCAGAGTCTAGGATGGTATTACCAGTAAAATGATTGAAACCATTCTGACGAAAAAGTGGGAGAATGTGGATTGGGAATCGATTGGTAATGAGAGGCATCTCATACATGATTGGGGCTTCAGGGGTATTCTATCAAAACTAAAGGAAAGTATAGAGAAACCTTGAAACCTGCAAAGTATGGATCAATTGCTCCCTCCTCTAGAGGGCTTGTCCAAACTAAAATTTGACGGGGCATCTAAGGGTAATCTAGGCCCGGCGAGGTATGGTTTTATCATTCGGACCAGTGGGGAGCGATGCGAGGTTTCAAATATGGATTTTTGGGCTGGGAGACCAACAATATGGTAGAAATTGAAGGACTGTTACAGGTTTTGGAATGGGGCATGGCCAACTTCAGGACGTTGATGGTAGTAGTAAGTGACTCACAACTACTTATCAACATGGCTAAAAAATTGTAGGGTGGCACCCAGAGTTCAAAGGTAGCAGCCTCGTGGCATTTGGAAGGACGGATGGAAATCCTACATAATATCATACTAAATGGGTTAGAGGTACAGTTCTCCCACGTCAAGAGGGGTGGCAACAAAGTAGCGGACATCTTAACCAACCTTGGAGTTAACACACGTAGGACCACAAGGTCACGGGATTGGGACATGATCCTGGATGCGACGAAATGTGACAGATGTAAGCATCTTGAACTGCAAGACAAGGCCATCCTCTAGGCAGATGTCAGGACGGGACACTAGGAATGTGGAGGATCATGATAGCACATGGAGGCGTGTGCTAGAGATTGCCTATCTTAAGTAATGACCAGGCACCTCATAAATTACATTTGGTGTGCTCATACGAATAGGCTTAGTCGACGGTGGGAGGTACAAAGTAATATGAAGACTGTACGTGGATATGTTAAATGTAGAAGTGGAAAGATCTGTTTACGGACTTTGGATGGGAAAGGCATCATTAGATCCCGGCGTGTGAACATAATGAGTAAGGGCAAAAACATGTTATTTAGCAGGCAGTGGGGTGGCAGAGTGAGAGACGTGATTTTGTTGTTGTTTTTCTCTTATCCATCATGTGCTAAAATCTAGAGTTTGAAAAAGTGTGTTGGTCTGATTAATATGGAGGGTGGTAAGAGCAGAGGTAAACGAGTTGTTTGATCAACCCAAAGCTCTTGAGCGAGTGTCAAGGGCACAAAGAAAAGCTCTTTGGGAATCATGTATCTATGAACTTAAACTGCCCTTGGAGATCCAAATTCACATTGCGGAAACAGAAAAGACTCTTTGAAAGGAGTTGGTCCGCCAAAAGTTGAGGGATGAGTGCAAGAAGGTTGGGGAATGAATCCTTGATCTGAGTCACACAGTCGGATGTTTTAGTCTATATGAGATGACGGTGGCAGTGTATTGGTTGATGAAGAATTTAGTTGGCTAAACGGAGTGGGATAGGCAAAATGCTGCTACGGGGGATAATACCCAAGACCCTTGGAATATCTCTATCAATGTGGTTGTCCAGTGCGTGGAGGGAAAAGTAGATTTTCTAATTTCTAGCATGGGCTTTTAGTATACGCCTTCCCCTCCTCCTAGAGTGGCAAAACCAAAATTTTTGGGTACCAGTCAGGGTGGTGGGCAGGACCTTGCTTATATTTTACTTAAAGTTAGCTTAATTGTTGGTTTTTGGTAGGGTCATATTATCATTCTCTTTATGGTTATTCGATATTTGATCTATGTAAGGTTAAATTGTAAAGGCTTATGGGCCTGGTATTTTCCTTCAATATTTGTCGCAAGATATTCTTTAGGTCTCTTTTGTATCTATATGGCTTGGAAGATGAATGCTTGTTCATGCAAGCAGGGGGTTTGATGGGAAATGAGTCTGTAACTTTTGGGTTTGATGGAATTCAAGTTTCTATCATCCTTTAGGTTTATGTGGGAATGGGTTAAGAATTTTTGGGTCCGCAAATTTTGGGGGAAGGGATTATGTTGTTATCAGTTACATGACGATGATAAGCTCTATAATATTATTTTGTAAGGATTTTCTATGTTGTTAATATAATGTGAATACTTTACTTACAAAAAAAAACATTTGTGATTGAATCTCATAGTTAAAATAATAAATAAAAAATTAGAGGGTAGAAGAAGAGATTTGGTGTGTTACACCTACATTAAATTCTGGACACAAGCGTTGGCACAAAGAAAAACTTCAAGAAAAATAACAATGTATACAAGACAGGTACACAAACTTGAAAAGAGGTTTACCTGTGATTATCATCATTTTTCTCCTTCATCTAAACTATTGGAAATATTATTCAATCGTAGAACTGTATCAAATGACTCTACCGAGTCCGTATCAGTTTATTCTTTGTCAGACAGTCTGACAAGATGAAGAGTTCATGGCTCTCATATATAAACTAGTTGAATTAATTTTTTGAAGCTAAGTTTTTAGGTAGATAGTTATTACAGTCTTTAATGTTAAGTCAGTAGATTCATGGAAAAATCAATTTTTAGTTTGCTTATAAGTAGAAGAATAAGTTTGTAAATTTGTAGCAGAAAATGAAGAGAGAATAGAGTTGAAGCTCAAGCTTTTGTGTGTTTGAAAGTGTCGAAGAGCCAAAGCTTTGTAAAAGGTGAAAAATCCTTGTAAATTTCTCAGTTTGTACTTACAACATTACTTCTCTATTATGTCAAGTTTTCAAAATCCATTGTTATGGTGAAATGCATGTTTATTTAGTTACGTATTCTCTCCATAATTACGAGTGAAAATTTGTTTTTACGACAAAGTGGTCCACTTAAGTCTTCCTAAATGTTTGGTTATATGATGTAATTATGTTGAATTATTGTTGTGTCAATTTTTACTCCATGTTGTTGGTCGGTGAAAAATATTTGTAATTTCTTAAGTCTTTAGGCTAAGAAATATCCTTTGTAAAATTCAACTAAAAGCAAACCAGTCGAAGTAAAATTGTCAAGAAGGGAAAGGAGTCGGGTTGAAAAATCCAACCATATTTTATCTTTAAAAAAAACTTGTCTAAATATTTTGGTAGACTTTTCTAGTGGGAGTTAGATAACTTGTATCCACAAAAACAAAAAAGAGGTCGAAGTCTTGATGTGAAAATTTTTATAAGTGAGCGGTAACTCAAGTTTAGTTGGCTTGGTTTTGGTTAACTGGTATCATAGGGGGTTTAGGAAGAAATCTTATCAGGGAAAAACTAATTTCCTAAGAAAAAAACAAAAAGGGCTTACACTTCTAGTTCAAACATGTCAAGTTTGCAAACTCCAATTTTTATAGGAAAGAATTGTGAATATTGGTCTCTAACAATGAAGGCTTTGTTCAGAGTTCAAGATGTCTAGGATATAGTACATAATGGTTATGTAGAACCAATAGGTCAAGTGGCATATAACAATCTCACACAAGATGAGAAAGATGACCTGACCCAAACAGGGGGGTCCTTTTTCATCCAATTTAGTCTCCTGAGGTCGAAAAAGTATAAAACAAACCACAGAAGAACTCTCTTAACTTTCGAAGAAGAAAAGGTGAACCTTTTTCGTACTTAGTCAGGAAGGTCCGAAAAAGGTTACTTTACCACCTACCCAACGCTCCTTCCAAAACAGCATAAAATAGCTTGAGTTTTACGAGTGTGAAGGAAAGCAAGATCACTCGGAAAGATCCATTTGGTTATGAGAAATGGGGCTTACAACAATAAACTCGTTGCTTTGTTCTTAAGTGTTTAACGAGCATGACAAAGACACAAAGTACACTCGGAATCTTTTTCATGTTTACGTCCAGAGCATGAAAAATAGAAAACTAAGCTCAAACCGAGTGTTCCTTTTTCATAAATTTAGTCCCTCAGGTCCGGAAAAGTGATAAACCTATACCTGAGAATACTCTTCTCAATTCAAAAGAAAAGAGAGTGATCCTTTCTCGTATTATTCTACATGGTCCGAGAAAGAGATAACCTACCACCAATGCGGATGCCCGTTCACATATTCTTAACAAGCTTGAACGGACGAGTTAACTCGGCAGTCAAGTCTATTTTGAAGGAGTCAAATCTGGGCCTAAAGAAACTCCATAAGGATGGGGAGTCCTATAAAGGGATAGCTTGTAAAAAGAGATTCAAAAGAAACTCTATTTGGCGTGAAAAATAGCTAAGAGGATACCCCTGAACCTGAAACAGATGCGGCATGAGTACCAAAGGATGACATAGGCATATAAGAACGATACTCATTAAAAAAGGGTCCTAGCCACGGAAGAACAATGGTAAAAAACAAGGGACTAATGGCTTAGAATACCATAGTCCGTGGCAAAATGTTGAATGCTAAGATTAATGTGGATTGAATAAAGATGCCAAAATGTATTGGAAATTACAAAACCACCCTATTGGAGCAACAACACCTTGTAAGGATGAAAAACCTGTTCCAAAGCACAAAGAAGTATGGTATTAGTTGATTTACATTTCAAACTATAGAAAAAGACCCACTTTAAGAAATATAATTTCTATAAATAGTTTGAAAATTAAAACAAAACTCGCCATTTGAACTTTTGAGCCATAAAAAGCAAGTTTTACCCTCTACCTTTGATCGATCATTGTGGACAATTGGACAGACGAAATCGAAATACGCCAGTTGCAGGTAAGCCTACACCCTGAGCTCTCCATTTTGATCCAAGCAATTGTTAAGTTGGAGTCTGAATTCCATATTTAAAAGCATCCTAAACTGTAGCACGGCGCATACTTGGGTTACTGATATGGAAAATCATGGATACGCGTTCTATACGCGGGTTGCCTAATTAGACAGTCGCGTATAGTACGCGACATGTCTAAGTAGAGAGTTGCGTATACTGCGTAGAGGACAAAAGGTTAAATATAGTCCAAAAAATTTGAATTTTGATATGGAAATACTAAATCAAATTACTTGTTTTTGCTAGGTAAAAGATGGTTCTGGAATGGAGGGTAAGGGAGCACGAAATGATGGACCAACCGGCGCTCCAAAGTGTGCCCACTATACAGGCATTGTGGACCAGTGGGCTACTGAAATTCTTTTGTACATCACCCATGCGGGCCAATGTCCGCATACTTGAGTTCATGGTAAATTATTGGGATCATGACTTGGGGATGTTCAACCTACAAGGTGAAACCTTAGAGCTTACCACTGAAGACATATTTTTCATTACCGGGTTGTCACGACGAAGAGTGCCGGTGAACTTGGAGGGCACTCGCAGGGGCGGTGACCCCTTAAGTGTCCAAAACTATGTAGATGTGTTATGTACACTAGGTACTCAAAAAAGAGGAACCAGCGTTTTGGTTGCAGAAATCCGAGATTTTACTCTCCATGTATTAGCTAGCACCATTGTGAGAATATCAGGATCCTCATCTTTACATTTGGCCACAAGGAACCAAATGAGACTAGCAGTTGACTGTTTTAGAGGTGCTCTCTATGATTGGTGCTCAGGATTTGCCCCCATCATGAGGAGACAACTATCCGACTGCAAGAGGGGAAGGCGGAAAAACTTTGGTTATGCAAGCATATTAGTGGCCTTCTTCTTTGAGAGAGTGCCAGCATTGAGCCCTGCCATACCTCTACCGATCAGATCTCCACGTCAGCCGAGGCTGAGCAGGTGGGGAGACATCTTCCTCCGTTAAGGAGGAGGAGACTCAGTACACAGTGTCTATGATGATTACTTTTATACCTAGTGGGAATGACAGCTGCCGGCATTGGAGCAGTTTCCATACGCCAGGATGGACTTTCGAGGTGACCCCGACCTTATCCTCCCTCCAGGAGGAGCATGGGGAGAGCTAGGTAAGTAATTTTTAATTTTTATCATTTTCAAATTTTTATGAACTTTAGAATGATATATAGATACATATGTACAAGTCTTAACCCTATTCATGTGTCAAAATGCAGATATTGGACCGGTCCGCCCTGAAGGGCACCCTCGCATGTTTGTTCGTCCTGTCGTGGGCGAGGATCCAAGATTGATTAGGGTACTAGAGGGAAAGCTGGCCAGGCTGACCCAATGAGTACCTACTATGTGGATTGAGCATATCCCTACAGCCATGCAGGAGTTTGTTGTGGGGGTTCCACCGGTTTGGCTACGTCTTTTCAGACGAGTAGTTAGAGCAGTGCTCGTATACATAGATACGGTGGAGGCTGCCAAAGCCGAGGAGGCTGAGGAAGCCAGAGTGCATAGAGATCATGGGGACCAAGGTGGTCCTAGTGACCAGGGCGGTCCAGCGTATACCTAGGGCATTTTGATGGACTATGATCCACATTTTTGTACATTTTGTATATGACGGGATCAAACTTTGACCTATCTACATACATATATTCTACATATATATATTGGTGTTGGTTGTCAGTTTATTTACAAGTGTTTTTATATGTTTGTTGTACATTTTTATAAAATGTGTCTGAGATGCCAATCCAAAATGTAATTAGCATATGCATCATTCAATGAATTTTGGTTTCATGGAATATGATTGAAAGTGATAACCTCAAAATGTATTTCCAATAAATGAATTTGCATGAAATGACGTAATAAGATAAGATTTCGTACCTGATAAGCTCGATTGAGCTGGGAAACCACCAACTGAGAATCCAAACAGACCTCAAGTTGGGTGATGCCACGTGACAAAGCATCCCATAGGAGCTCAATTACAGCCCTATACTCAGCAACATTATTAGAAGCAGAACCTAGACAAGTGCCTCCCGCGACAACAAGCTGTCCTGAGGGAGAATAGATAACCCATGCTGCTGAGGCTAGATTACAAGTGTGACGACTGGTGCCATCAGCGAATCCTAAATACCTTTCAGAAGACATCTGCAACAACCAACAGATAGTATAAAAAACAAAACCGACAACCTAATGTACATAAAAAATACATACAGTAAAAATACCAGGAAAAGTGCTAAGCCTAAGCATAGTACTTCTTCAAGTAGAGCCCATTTCTAGGCTCAGGCAGCTTATTCCCATCAAAATCAACTAACTCATATGCGCCCTTACTTAATATTTTCGACACGACATAAGTTCCTAACCACATAGCCTTGAATTTTCCTGCCCCCAGAGGTTCTTTATCTTGGTCCCAAAGTAAGACAAGTTCCCCTTCAGAGAAAACCCTAGGTTTGACCGATTTATCATACTAAGTTTTGACTCTATTTTTATGAGTCTGATTAGCTATCAGCGCATCTCTACGTCGTTCATCAAGGTATTCTAAATGTACTAGACATTATTCAAGCTCAGTCATATCAGGTAACACATGAATGGCTATCTTTAAAGACAGGATTTCACATTCAATCAGAGTAAATGTTTCCACCCCATGAATGAGTTGGAAAGGGGAGAAACCCGTAGCAGTATTTACGTTAGTTCGGTAGGCCCAAAGAGCAGGATATAACATGATGTGCCAGTTAGAATGGGCTGCATCAATTGTACATTTAAGGATAGTTTTTAAAGTCTTGTTCACAACCTCAACCTGACCATTTGCTTGCGGATAGTATGGAGAAGAATGTTCTTGTCTAAATCTGAGCATGGTAGTCAGTTCCATCATCATGTCATTTTTAAAATGACTGCCATGGTCAGTGACAACCACTTTGGGTATACCAAACCGTGCTATAATCAGATTGAATACAAAGAAAGCTGTTGTTTCCCCGTCGGCTTTAAAAGTAGGCATTGCCTCTGCCCATTTCGTAAAATAGTCAACAGCGACGATGATGTATTTATGCCCCCCAGCCGAGGCTGGGTTGCATGTCACGTAATCAATCCCCCATTTCATGAAGGGGCCTATCGAGACAACGGGAAATAACGGAGCAGTATGTGACCGCATCTTTCTGGTGTAAATCTAACATGGATGACATCGCTTCACTGCTTCCACACAATCTTTAAAGATCGTGGGCCAGAAATAACCATCACGCAATATCTTCTGGGTCGTTGCTAACCCAGATAAATGACCCCCACATGCTCCACTATGGAAATCATTCAGGACAATCTCCGCTTCCTCATGAGTAAGGAAACGACGCAAAACGGAATCTACCCCTCATCGATATAATGTAATTCCTATAATGAGGTATTTCTTGGCATGAAGGCGTAACTTACGTCGTTCCTCCCTTGAGGAAGCTACAAGGTACATCAAAGTCTGGAGATATATAAGAATATCTCTGTACCAAGGATCAAAGGTGGATATCAGGAAGATGTGCTCATCTGGGAATGAGTCATCCTCAACCACTACATCTTCTTCAGTAGGAAATTCTGCTATAAGTTCAGCAAAAACTAAGGACTTCTTAAACTTAGCAGACTGGAAATCCAAGTCAAACTCTTGGAGAATGACTATCCATTTCTTAAATTTCCCCCCAACATTCCGTCGAGATAAAACATATTGGAACGGATTCAAATTCGCCACTACCGTGGTGGTCCTCAGTAAAATGTAGTGACGTAACCTCTGCACAGCATAAACAGCTGCTAAGGCTAATTTCTCAACGTGGGAGTATCTAAGTTCAGGTTCGGCCAAAGCACGGCTAAGATAATAAACGACATGCTCTACAAGCTTATCGTCCTCCTGGACTAGTACTACCCCAATGGTCGACTCCGACGCGGCCAGATATAACTTAAAATCCCTAGAATAATCTGGTGGACATAATAAGGGTGCCGACAGCAAAGCTTTTTTCAATGCCTCAAATGCAAGTTGTGCGGTTTCATCCCATACAAATGGGGTGTCCTGTTTAAGCAGGCGCATGAAACCCTTAGTGATCTTGGCATAATTAACAATAAAACGTCGAAGGAAATTAGACTTTCCTTGCAGGCTTTGAAGTTGCCTGCGAGAACGAGGAGGAGGCAGATTTACAATAGCCTCAAATTTCAAAGGATCCACCTGGATGCCTCTACTAGAGACTATGAATCCGAGTAATCTTCCTGACTTGACGCAGAATACACACTTGTGGGGATTCAAGCGGATTTTATAATATCTGCATCTTTCAAATATCAACCGTAAATGATCTAGATGTTGGATCCTCTTACGAGAATGAGCGGGTAGATCATCAAGGTATGGTTCGACAATGGATTTAATGTCATGAAAAGCAAAGTTCATAGCCCGTTGAAAGGTTGCCTGGCATTTTTCAATCCAAAGGGCATTTTCTTGTACACGAAGGTACCCCAAGGACAAATGAAAGCAGTTGTATGTTGGTCTTCCAATTTTATTTGAATTTGATTATATCCGGAGAAACCATCCATAAACGAAAACACCTCACTTCCCGCACATGCATCTATGATCTGGTCTATAAATGGTGTGGGATAGTTGTCCTTAGGACAGGCTTTATTGAGGTCTCTAAAGTCTGTACAAACGCGGATAGTCCCTTGCTTCTTATCAACAAGAACAGGGTTGGATACCCATTCAGTCAAAGCTATGGGATATATAAAACCAGCCTTCAACAGCTTTTCAACTTCAGCTTTCACAGCCGCCACTTTACGCGGTTTCACAGTTCTTAATTTCTGTCGAACTGGCTTGGCATAAGGATATGTTCAGATTTCATGTTCAACAATCGATGGATCTATGCCTGGCATCTCCTCATATGACCAGGAAAAGACATCGCGGAATTCCTTAAAAAGAGCAATATAGATGGCAATCTCTTTAGGAGAGTAGTTTGCACCTATATATATGTTTTCCATGACATCGGGGTTTACAGAGATGTTAATAGGTATACTGGCGAAAATATTTTCCATATTCCCCTCTGCAAACATTCCTTCCCTAGGCAAGGGATTGATAGGTATATCAACATATTTTGACACTCTCACGGGAAACTCTTGGTTTTCTATTCTGCTTAGTTCTGGAAGAAAATAGGATCAATGATGAAGATCCTCACAAATTTTATCACGTCCACTCATTGCTTCCAGAATAGCTTCATCAGAAGGTAAAACCATGTCTAAACAATCTATAGAATGCGAAGAGTTTTTCGCCCATGCGGGCAAATAGACTTCTTCCAGATCGTCCGAGACTGTTAGAGGATCTGGAATGGGATCAACAGTGGCTTGAGTGATAGCTTGATAAGCCACCTCCACTATCGATAAGGGCACTTCTAGTTCGTGAGGGGTTGGGAGAACCCAAGGATCAGTCCTATAGACAACCGTAGCAATGGACTGCCCCACACTAGTAGAAACAATATAATTAACTGGGGCTGGAAGATCAAATGTGCCCATCAGTGATGTGTACATTCCAGCCCCCAAGCTCTGTGCAGCAGGTTTGACCTGATCAACCAATGGCACAGCGGACTCATTAGACTCTAAACGACATTTTCAGGTAAAATCAAGTTGGTTAATAGTAACCAACTTTCCCTCATGTGGAAAAACCACTACACGAAGAACGGCCGACGCAATAGCGGACATCGCATAAGTACAACTCCTTCCCAGAAGCAGATTATAGTCCAAAGGAGCATCAATCACTTCTACTTCAATAGACACTGCTTTGCCTACCAACTTAATTTCAAAATCTGACAGGATACCATGCGGATGGAAGGATCTTCCATCAAAAGCAGTAAGCAAAGTGTTTGATGGGACCATCTCTAGGGATCCAAGAGCTTTCCAACAGGTCAAGGACATAACACATGTAGAGGCCCCCTTGTCAACAACTTCCCTTCCAATGGTCTTACCACCATGGACGACATCTATTGATAGGGCTACATGGTAAGGCAGGCGAATTTTAACATCAGATAAATGAAATTTCGCCATGAGACTCGAAGAGTCCATGCTACCTAAAGCTGCTATGAGGGCATCCCGCTGAGTGGGACAACTCTGTAACACCTCTAAAGCTGACATTGCACACGGGGTTTGAGCTAAATCTTCAACCACGGAGTAGTTTGAAGTAGCCCTAGCATTAGGGTTATGCAAGGTCTTCTTGAAGACACCTTTCGGTATCTTCGGCATAATTTCAGCAGGCTTCTCCATTGTGAGAGGGTTCGAAGTTTCACCTACAGCTTTACCCTTCTCAAGAGTCTCTTTCTCATAATTTTTGTTCCTTGTCTGCAACAAAGTCTAAGATCGAACCATGTTGATATAGTTTGGGTCAGGGGTAGTTTGAGTGCCCCCTGCTACGTTAGAAGCTGAACCAGAGTTCTGTCCTTGGGGAAAAGGATCCTTCAGGACAGCCGGTTGTTGAGCTTTAAGTAGCTTCTGGGCTTGATCCATAAGGGGACAAAGGTGAGTAAGGTGGTCCTCTTGGCACAACTTACAAGGGAACTTGACTTTCTTCTTTTCTTTCTTACCCCTATCAGCATTGTTTGCGGGCTTTTGCTTGTTTTGGTTTCCCTCTCCCTTCTTACCTTTCTTTTTCTTCTCGGCAGGCTGCTGATTGCCCTTCTGAGAGGTTTGTGCAAAAACATTTGCACTCTAGGGGGAGGGGGCAGCCTTTGCTACCTCCGCCGTAGATTGTTTGACGGACAATTGATGAAGTTGCTTAGTCAAAGATTCTACAGTGGGAGAGTTAACGGACCCAACCACACCATCGGCATGGGGTCCAGGCTTAGGCTTCTCCGCATCGTGCGAAGGCCTCGGTGCCTCATGGATAATCTCATATAAGATCCCAAATTGTGAATAAATCAAATCCAACTACTCGGCCCTGAGAATGGCTTCTTCCTCATTCGTCACTCCTGAGGTGGATACGTCCTTAGATATGTATGGCAACCGAGATTTAAGGAACCACTCTAAAAGGAACTCAGGAGGGATAGTGGATTTTATAAGGCTCTTTCGCCTCCTCCACTCTTGGATGTGATCCAAGATGTGGGTAGCCTTGTTTTTCCTAAAAGTAGACAACAAGTCCGTTCCGAAATCATATCGGATCGGAAGCTAAAAGTGGCTAAGAAATGCACTAGCCAAGTCCCAGAAACTACTGAAAGCAGCAGAAGGCAATTCAATATACCACTTTGTCGCGGTACCTGTCAAGGTCCTCTAGAACAGCCTCAACCGAACTGAATCTTCATTCAACGAATTTGAAGAACACCATAAATGGAATGTGGTGGCATGAGCCCCAGGATCTTCACTAGTTTTTCCTTCGAACTTAGGGATGTACGATGGCAATTTGGTGGGAACAGGTGGCCACAAGGGGTCATGCCTCACCGGGTCATTCATCAATTTTGACAAATCTAGCAAGTTTAAGGTTGCCAGGAACGGAATTTTGGGTCGAACCGGGGTACTAAATGTGCCAGCTTGGGGATTAGAGGGACTTGCCCCCGAATGCCAATGGGTAAAAGTGGGGTTTCCCCCTGCCACCGGTTGTGAAGTGGGAAGATTGCTCTGAAACGGATTCCATCCGTAAGCCATAGGATTGTGTGTGGGAGGTGCAATATAAGAAGTTCGGGTCGTCCCCATAGAAACAGGGGTCTGAAAGATAGGAGCCGGAATCCCTCCACTGAACAACGAAAAGGGAGAGCTCGTGAACGGAACCAAAGTGGGAGTTTGGAAACTTTGCCCATAAGAGGTGTTGTTTCCAAATTGCACTCCTACATAGGAAGGAGATGGACCTACGTATGGACTGGATGGGGAAATATGACCCCCATTCCAAGGAAATCCTTAGACAAACGTCGAGGATCCTACCAGACCAATCTGGGTAGTATATGGAAAGGAAGAAGGAATAGTAGGTATACTGGGGATCCCAGTAACCATGTCACCAGAAGTACCTGCTAGGTTTGAGTGAACCGATGGCTGAACCACCCGGCTTGCTGGAGTCAAAGGTGTAGAAGGTAGACTAGATCTAGGGGCACTTGCCGGGGGAGGCAGTACCCCTTCAACTGGAACGGCTGAGGTGAACACAAAAGGACTTTCTTCTGTAGAAGACATGATCCTACCCACATGGACACCTAATACAGGTGAATCAAAAGGTCTAACCTGAACGATCACAGGATCGTTTAAATCAGTCAAGGGGGTGTTAAAGTTTCTCGCAAACTCGTCAGTCTGCAATTCTTCTATCTCAACTGTATCAAGATCAAAATGGTTAGCTATCAGTTCTGGTTCACCAAGAACTTCACTTATTCCTACTGGTTCAAATGAACCGTCTGTGTCCAATCTCCTCCTTTGGGGTAGAGGTGGAGGCTCCAATGTGGTGAGAGGAGGAAGGTTTCTCAACCTTCTTGACCTTCTAGGAGGTTGGTCCTCCACGATTGAAAATTTAACAAATCACACCCTAAGTTCAACTAAACACAAGCAAAACCATAGAGCATACACTATAAAAATCCTAAAGCCTCAAGCAATCAAACAAGGGTAAAAGATATACTTTCCCGAAGAAAGCTGAGGAACGATTACTTGGCGTCCTTGAAGTGGTTCTTAGGCACAAGTGGAGGAATCACCCAACCACCCTCCTACACTTTCAACAAGGGTTACCTTCCAAGCCCGTTCAAGGTGAACCAGAAAGAGCCTTCCGGTTTACCTAGGTATGAACCCTAAAAGACAAGAGACTAAAGGCTACCTTAGCTATACCAATAGTCTAGGGGGACAGTCGCAAGCCTGACTCGTACACATGGGCAGGGTAGATGAGCCCGAAACTCTATCTAGGACAGAATCCCCAGATGTGTAAAATTCTTGATCTATGCTTTGACAAGGATTCGGAGGGTTATCTCCTCTGTCCAAGCCTCCACGCGGCCTCGTGCTTGACTCCTGTTTGAGAGGAGCTTCCCAGATACAGTCGATAAAGTCAAGGATTTACCTAAAGAAAGGTCCACTACGTCTGATTTTTATAACTTGCGGGAAGTTTACACTTCCTAGCCCACAAGTCTAGCCTAAGCTAGTAGGTGAAAGGCCCCTAAAAACAAAAATTACTAGTAAATTTTAATTATGCGTTCATTTTAAAGGGTTGTTTCTTACTCAGAAGGAAATGGAGTGATGTACTTATGGTGTTTTTGACTCAATAAGAAGTAAATGAAAGTAAAGGTGTATTCAAAGCAAATTACCACTATTTAAAACAAACTTATTTTTCTTTTTTGCAAATATATATTGATGAATTAAATGCAAACGATAAAAGAAACTAAGCCTATGTTTTTTGTAGCTTTTGAGATTAATATTTTTAAACCGAAATAAACACTACTTATGCAAAAGCAAAATGCAAAAGCTTGACAATGTTTTCTTTTCACTTTTAAAAATACTCAAACTCTACCATGCACCTAAAATGCACTATACTTGAGTAAACTTGGAATTAATGAATTGTATAAAACCAACAAACTGAAGTAAAGCAGGCTGACAGAACCAAGAAACAACCAACAATGGCAGACTAGGAACCCTAGCTTGGGTGCACACAATGACAAAAATCATTGTAGACTTATAAAGGCAAGTGACAAACCAACCAATATCAAAAGACAGACTGGAAAAACAAAGCCCAAGACCCTGATCACTGATCTGAACAGAGACAATTCAACCTATAACCCAAACAGGCCAAGCTACTTCAACATGCAAACAAAAAATAATCCAAGCAAAAGAGACTCAAGGGCTTTCGAAAAATCACAAAGTGTGATCACCAACAGGTCTTCAAATAGACATCACAGCATTTATAAAGAAAGTCCACACAGAAACAGGAAATACACACAGAGAGGGACAAGCAAACCCAATCCTAAAAAATTCCTATTTCCGGGCTTATACGCGACGGTATAGAAGGGCAACCCGCGTACTATACGCGAGTGTCCAGTAGAGCAACCCGCGGATGCAGGCCTCTATATGTGACTATGCAGAAGAGCAACCCATGTATAGGTACAAAATTTTTCTCAAAAACTAAGAAAAATCCACAAGACTTTCAAACACTGTGACAAGTATGAACCAGGATAAAAGACCACACACAGACTTCAAAGCAAAGACTGGTCAGGGGTGACAGAAACAACCTGACCCAAACTATATCAACATGGTTCGATCTTCGACTTTGTTGCAGACAAGGAACAAAAATTATGAGAAAGAAACTCTTGAGAAGGGTAAAGTTGTAGGTGAAACTTCGAACCTTCTCACAATAGAGAAGCCTGCTGAAATTATGTCGAAGATACCGAAAGGTGTCTTCAAGAAGACCTTGCATAACCCTAATGCTAGGGTTGCTTCGAACTACTCTGTGGTTGAATATTTAGCTCAAACCCCATGTGCAATGTCAGCTTTAGAGGTGTTACAGAGTTGTCCCACTCAGCGGGATGCCCTCTTAGCAGCTTTAGGTAGCATGGACTCTTCGAGTCTCATGGCGAAATTTCATTTATCTGATGTTAAAATTCGCCTGCCTTACCATGTAGCCCTATCAATAGATGTCATCCATGGTGGTAAGACCATTGGAAGGCAGTTGTTGACGAGGGGGCCTCTACATGTGTTATGTCCTTGACCTATTGGAAAGCTCTTGGATCCCCAGAGTTGGTCCCATCAAACACTTTGCTTACTGCTTTTGATGGAAGATCCTTCCGTCCACATGGTATCCTGTCGGCTTTTGAAATTAAGTTGGAAGGCAAAGCAGTGTCTGTTGAAGTAGAAGTGATTGATGCTCCTTTGGACTATAATCTTCTTCTGGGAAGGAGTTGGACTTATGCGATGTCCGCTATTGCGTCGGTCATTCTTCGTGTAGTGGTTTTTCCACATGAGGGCAAGTTGGTTACTATTGACCAACTTGATTTTACCCGAAAAGGTCGTTTAGAGTCTAATGAGTCTGTTGTGCCATTGGTTGATCAGGTCAAACCTGCTGCACAGAGCTTGGGGGCTGGAATGTAGACATCACTGATGGGCACATTTGATCTTCCAGCCCCGGTTAATTATATCGGTTCTACTAGTGTGGGGAAGTCCATTCCTACGGTTGTCGATAGGACTGATCCTTGGGTTCTCCCAACCCCTCACAAATTGGAAGTGCCCTTATCGGTAGTGGAGGTGGCTTATCAAGCTATCACTCAAGCCACTGTTGATCCCATTCCAGATCCTCTAACAGTCTCGGACGATCTAGAAGAAGTCTATTTGCCCGCATGGGCGGAAAACTCTTCGCATTCTATAGATTGTTTAGACATGGTTTTGCCTTCCGATGAAGCTATTCTGGAAGCCATGAGTGGACGTGATAAGATTTGTAAGGATCTTCATCATCGATCCTATTTTCTTCCAAAACTAAGCAGAATAGAAAACCAAGAGTTTCGTGTGAGACTGTCAGAAGATGTTGATATACCTATCAATCCCTCGCCTAGGGAAGGAATGTTTGTCGAGGGGAATATGGAAAATATTTCCACCAGTATACCTATTAACATCTCTGTAAACCCTGATGTCGTGGAAAACATATATATATAGGTGCAAATTGCTCTCCTGAAGAGATTGCCATCTATACTGCCCTTTTTAAGGAATTCTGCGATGTCTTTGCCAAGTCATATCAGGAGATGCCAGGCATAGATCCATCTATTGTTGAACATGAAATCTGAACATATCCTGATGCCAAGCCAGTTCGACAGAAATTAAGACCTGTGAACCCGCACAAAGCGGCGGCTGTGAAAGCTGAAGTTGAAAAGCTGTTTAAGGTTGGTTTTATATATCCCATAGCTTTGACTGAATAGGTATCCAACCCTATTCCTGTTGATAAGAAGCAAGGGACTATCCGCGTTTGTACAGACTTTAGAGACCTCAATAAAGCCTGTCCTAAGGACAACTATCCCACACCATTTATAGACCAGATCATAGATGCATGTGCGGGAAGTGAGGTGTTTTCATTTACGGATGGTTTCTCCGGATATAATCAAATTCAAATAAAACCGGAAGACCAACATACAACTACTTTCATTTGTCCTTGGGGTACCTTCGCGTACAAGAAAATGCCCTTTGGATTGAAAAATGCCGGGGCAACCTTTCAATGGGATATGAACTTTGCTTTTCATGACATTAAAGCCATTGTCGAACCATACCTTGATGATCTACCCCCTCATTCTCGTAAGAGGATCCAACATCCAGATCATTTACGGTTGATACTTAAAAGATGCAGATATTGTAAAATCCGCTTGAATCCCCACAAGTGTGTATTCTACATTGAGTCAGGAAAATTACTCAGATTCATAGTCTCTAGTAGAGGCATCCAGGTGGATCCTTTGAAAGTTGAGGCTATTGTAAATCTGCCTCCTCCTCATTCTCTCAGGCAACTTCAAAGTGTGCAAGGAAAGTCTAATTTCCTTCGACGTTTTATTGTTAATTATGCCAAGATCACTAAGGGTTCCATGCGCCTGCTCAAACAGGACACCCCATTTGTATGGGATGAAACCGCACAACTTGCATTCGAGGAATTGAAAAAATCTTTGCTGTCGGCACCCTTATTACATCCACTAGATTATTCTAGGGATTTTATATTATATCTGGCCGCGTTCGAGTCGACCATTGGGGTAGTACTAGTCCAGGAGGACGATAAGCTTGTGGAGCATGTCATTTATTATCTTAGCCGTGCTTTGGCTGAACCTGATCTTAGATACTCCCACGTTGAGAAATTAACCTTAGCAGTTGTTTATGCTGTGCAGAGGTTACGTCACCACATTTTACTGAGGACCACCACGGTAGTGGCAGATGTGAATCCGTTCAAATATGTTTTATCCCGACGGATTGTGGGGGGGGAATTTAACAAATGGATAGTCATTCTCCAAGAGTTTGACTTGGATTTCCAGTCCGCTAAGTCTAAGAAGTCCTTAGTTTTTGATGAACTTATAGCAGAATTTCCTACTGAAGAAGATGTAGTGGTTGAGGATGACTCATTCCTAGATGAGCACATCTTCCTGATATCCACCTCTGATCCTTGGTACGGAGATATTCTTATATATCTCCAGAATTTGAAGTACCCTGCAGCTTCCTCAAGGGAGGAACGACGTAAGTTATGCCTTCATGCCAAGAACTACCTCATTATAGGAGATACATTATATCGATGAGGGGTAGATTATGTTTTGTGTCGTTGCCTTACTCATGAGGAAGCGGAGATTGTCCTGAATGATTCCCATAGCGGAGCGTGTGGGGGTCATTTATCTGGGTTAGCAACGGCCCAGAAGATATTGCGTGACGGTTATTTCTGGCCCATGATCTTTAAAGATTGTGTGGAAGCAATGAAGCGTTGTCATCCATGTCAGCTTTACACCAGAAAGATGCGGTCACATCCTGCTCTGTTATTTCCCGTTGTCTCGGTAGGCCCCTTCATGAAATGGGGGATTGATTAAGTGACATGCAACCCAGCCTCGGCTGGGGGGCATAAATACATCATTGTCACTGTTGACTATTTTACGAAATGGGCAGAGGCAATGCCTACTTTTAAAGCCGACGGGGAAACATCAGCTTTCTTTGTATTCAATCAGATTATAGCATGGTTTGGTATACCCAAAGTGATTGTCACTGACCATGGCAGTCATTTTCAAAATGACATGATGATGGAACTGACTACCATGCTCGGATTTAGACAAGAACATTCTTCTCCATACTATCTGCAAGCAAATGGTCAGGTTGAAGCTGTCAACAAGACTTTAAAAACTATCCTTAAACGTACAATTGATGCAACCTCTTCTAACTGGCACATCATGTTATATCCTACTCTTTGGGCCTACCGAACTAACGTAAAGACTACTACGGATTTCTCCCCTTTCCAACTCGTTCATGGGGTGGAAGCAGTTACTCCGATTGAATGTGAAATCCCGTCTTTAAAGATAGCCATTCATGTGTTACCTAATACGACTGAGCTTGACAAATGTCTGGTACATTTAGAATACCTTGATGAACGGCGTAGAGATGCGCTGACTGCTAATCAAGCTCATAAAAATAGGGTCAAAACTCAGTATGATAAATCGGTCAAACCTAGGGTTTTCTCTAAAGGGTAACTTGTCTTGCTTTAGGGCCAAGATAAAGAACCTCTCGGGGCAGGAAAATTCAAGGCTATGTGGTTATGACCTTATGTCGTGTCGAAAATATTAAGGGAACATATGAGTTAGTTGATTTTGATGGGAATAAGCTACCTGAGCCTAGAAATGGGCTCTACCTGAAGAAGTACTATGCTTAGGCTTAGCACTTTTCCTTGTATTTTTACTATATGTATTTTTTATGTACATTAGGTTGTCGGTTTTGTTTTTTATACTATCTGTTGTTTCTTGCAGATGTCTTCTAAAAGGTATTTAGGATTCGTTGATGGCGCCAACTGTCACACTTGTAACCTACCCTCAGCAGCATGGGTTATCTATTCTCCCTCAAGACAGCTTGTTGTCGCGGGAGGCGCTTGTCTAGGTCCTACTTCTAATAATGTTGTTGAGTATAGGGTTGTAATTGAGCTCCTATGGGATGCTTTGTCATGTGGCATCACCCAACTTGAGGTCCGTTTGGATTCTCAGTTGGTGGTTTCCCAGCTCAATCGAGCTTATCAGGTACGAAATCCTATCTTATTACGTCAGTTCATGCAAATTCGTTTATTGGAAAG
>LPNX010144781.1:7500-24891 GCA_001517045.1 Pseudotsuga menziesii | reverse complement strand
ATAGTTAATAATCGGCTTCCAATGCTCGGTCGCCCAGGCAATCCACTGTTTCTTGTCCAGGGAGGCATATTCGAGCCGCCCAATGAGGGCCCGTGAACACAGAGCTGAGACCCTGTCTAGATAAACATCCCTACCAACCACAAAGTTGAGTTTACCCTCCCGAGCTCTGAGAGCAATCTTCTTCCGCTGCCTTCGAAACCGGTCAGCGTCCCGACCGCTATTACCCATCGACGGCCGTTCCAAAAATACCGGAGGGGAGTCACAGATGAAAACCCCAAGGTTTAAGAGCAAACCACGGTCAAAATATGGAACCCAGAAGGTAAGTCCACCGCGCAGAACCCCACACAAAGGATAAAGTATAAGATCCAAAATGAGACACCCAATAGAAGCAGAGCCTGGAGGGTGAAAGCTCCGTTCCAAAAAACCCCGACACCACTCAGGTTGGCATGAAAAAGACAGAAGAAAGACTAAAAAAGACAAAGACAATCACGTGGAGGTAGCGCACGTGCCTAAAAACCAGAACCCCCCATAACACGGAAACAGAAACCCTCGCATATGATAATCATGCGAGCATGGGCAGCCTCGACGTAGATAGGCAAGTACTGTAGCAGCCAGATTCCAGCATGTGCAACAGAAGCTTCTAGAGATATAAAACAGCGATGGAGGCCATAAAACATCCAATGCAACCCTACATGAGCGAGAAACCGGAGAAAAAACTGCCAGATGCCTATATCCCAGAAATTGGTAATTCCCACTTGTTTATGCTGGTTGGTACTAGTCCTCAGCAATGAGGATGGACTCCAGCCGGCAGATGGACAGGGAAGAGAGAGCCGTAGCTCATAGGAACAAGATAAAAGCTACAACCGCCAGAATGCAAGCCAGGGTGGCAAGAAAACAAGGCAGGCGTAAAATGCCTACCCGGTAAGCAAGAAAAGCCAGACCCATGACACACACCCAGATAGAAACCTCCAGAAATCTCATAAAGAGAAACCAGCCTACCCAAGTAACGGCCATATACAGGAAAACCTTAATTCCAGAGTCTAGACCCGAGAAGAGAGCTCCAGATTACCTCGCAACTAGCACAGCGAACGCCTTGGAAACCCTCGAACGCCAGGTTCATTTGGATACCTTCCAATCAGCCCCAGAAAGGGTTCGCCACTGACACCCGAAGCAGATAAAACAAATATAGTTCAGGCACCCAAATCACACATGTCAGCTGCAACCGGTTCCACCACCCTCACCAGTCTCCCGGAAACCCTTCAAGTCAAAACCATCCAAATCACACATGACAGCTGCAACCGGTTCCACCACCCTCCCCAGTCTCCCGAAGTCCCTTCAAGTCAAATTCGCGAGCCACAGCTAACCCCAGATACCGGTGTAAGCCCCCGGCTTGACCCCAGACACCGAAAATACTTTACAGAAAAATACGGCACCTTAACCAAATTACCGGCCCGAGATGAAAAAACCTGCACCCGACAACGACCCAGCCCGAAGGGTAACCGGTGCAGTCCTAGCACACTGGGGTTTCAACACATTCAACAGTCCGTGCACGAGCCCGCATGAAAAGGTCGCGTGAAACAGCGCGGACCCATAACCGCTGCCCTGGCACACTATAATAATCAGTTCTTTCCCCCGTCCATCACTTGAACCCACAGTCTCGGAAAAAATATAATAGTGCACCTCCGGACCGGCACCCCCGCCACCTCCTTCAGTATCTTCAGACCTTCAGTGCAGGACCAGGTGGGTTCAAAACCCCACAGACCCCTGGTGTGTTCTCCCCAGAAACCCTACAACGCCATCGTCGCCCCGGAGCTCTCCAAACCCTCACCCCTAATTTTATTTTCATAATAGCTATGTACTTGTGAACGCATTCCCATCCTATGGCTTTGGAACATATCTGTTATGTACAACGCGTGGCTTTCGAAAATCGCATGGAATGTGCAATTTTTAAGATTTTATTCGGAATCCCACTAAACATATAGTTAGCTATGTATTTAATTGCTCAAAACAGCCACCGACAAATAGGTAACCAGTCATAGCACCGACTAATAGGTAACAAGTCTTAGCCATCTTGACTATTGAAATAAAATAATAGTTGAGAATTGTTATTATTTTACGTGAATATATTAAATAGATCATTTTAATTATTATTTTGATATATATATGATTAAAATTGATATCAAAGATTAATATATAGTCAAACTTGGTTCAAATTATATTATAGTTGGTTGTGGGGGGTATAATTTAAAAATTATATATGATTAAAATTGATTTAAAGATTAGAATATAATTAAAATTGGTTATAATGGTTAGCTATTTATGGAGTATAGATTTAAATGTTTTTTATTAGTTAATCAATGAATTTTTTAATAAAAATAAAAAAATAATTAAAAATCTTAAAGTATTTAATGTTGTGTATTAAGTAGATAATACTAACTATAATAATGATGAATCACTTTACATTTATGGAAGTTGTATAGAAGGGAAAGCTTTCCACAAAAATATAGTGCTTCATTTGGTTGACTCTTAAGAAGAAAATATTGATATGGGAAGGTTTACAGAAAAGAGGCATTACAGGGTCGGGTTGATGTTGTATTTGTTGTGCAGTAACTGAGATTGTAGATCATATTTTTGATGAGTGTTATATTTTTGTCTATGTCTGGAATGCACTCATGCTGAGTATGCATGTTTCTTTTAAGTTGGAGTTGATTAAATTGAAGGATAACCTTGTAAGATGGAAGGATCTGCATCCTTTATTGATGGATACACCTTTTGCAATGCCGTCGGAGATTTGATGGGCCAGGAACATGGCTATTTTCTAGGGGATCCAACTGGGTGTAGCTAAGTTATGTTTCAATATTATGACTAGATTGAAGGAATATGGTCATGGATCCACGAACTTTATGTTAGAGTGACTTATCCACTTGTCAGTGGTAGATCTTTAGTGACTGGTTACTTCAATGGGGTTGAACAAAAAGGTGAGTGTGGGGCAAGGGTGGTGATCAAGTTAAATATGAACCATTGTTTCAGATTGAGGATGGCAGTGGGCCTTGGAAAAAATACAAAGACGGATCTGGTAGCCTTATGGGGGCTTCTTTGGTTTGCACTACAGAAGAAACTACGTATCTATCAAATTTTGGGTGACTCCAAAGTCATCATAGATTGGGTCAACTAGGTGCATCATATCACTCTCTGGACCTGTCCCATTGGCTGAGTAGAGCTAGAAGTTTATTGTGTATTTTTCCCTATGACTACTTTTCATCATATTTATAGGGAATACAATACTGTAGCTAACACACAATCAAAATAGGCCATTGAGGATAAGCTTGGATGCATATTTTTTGAGGAGTTGTTAAATTGGATAGTGATCGACTCAGGTGATTTGAGAGTTTAAATTAACTCCAATATCATAATTTGAATTTGTTTTGGGTAACTATGCTTACAATGCTGTAATAGTGGATTATAGGCCTTTTTGAGGACTATGTTTTTAGAATACTGTAGGTTGAATATTATCGAAAATAATTGCATGCATGTAAAGCTAGTATGGCTATGACTGAAGTTTTTGTTAATGTGGACTGAATCGGAAAGAGAATCTCTCTCTTTTTTATTGTATTAATACAAAAGCTATATTTTTCTTTATGAAAATAAAAATTAACATGTGTTAATATAAATTTAAGAAGCAAATCACACAACAAAGAAGACTAATGCAACATGATATCTCTTTTAGAGTAAGAATGATTGCAATTTAAGTAACTCTGCAATTTCAACAATGACAATTTGCGTTTTGGCAAACTAAATACTATGCTCTAAAACTACCTAGATGATCAAAATCATCATTTGAGCAATGCAAAAGGTGCCTCAACACTTCTTCTTGTGTCAAATTCCAACGGTTACACGACGATTTGAGTGCCCTGTATCACATACCATATTTGGTCTTGGCATGGGATAATGTACCATCAAATCACTTCATTATTTCAGCTTGTTTTTTCCCTAAATCTGAAGAAAAATATGGTCTGGAAATTGCAATTTAGATAGCTTGCAATTCCAACAATAACAATTTGCCATTCTAAACTAAATCCTATGCTTTGAAACTACTCATATGCACAAAATTGTCATTTGAGCAATACAAATAGTGTCTCAACACTTCTTATTATGCTAGATTCCAAGGAAGATTTGAATGCCCTGTATCACATGCCATATTAGGTCATGATGTGCGATATTGACCATCAAATCACCTCACCTTATTATTTCAGTATATTTTTCCTTAAATTCAACAAAAATCTAACCTCAAAATTGCAATTTAAGCAACTCTACAATTTCAACAATAAAGATTTGCATTTCTATATTAAATTTTGTTGTCAAAATCATCATTTGAGCAATTTAAATCGTGCTTTTAATTTTTTTAATATTTTTTTCCTTGTGCGGGATTCCTAAGCGATTTGAGTACCTCTTACCACACATATTTATTCATATATAGTTTTTAATTAAATATTTGGTTATATGCATTTATTGTAGTACGTCGCCCGATATTTAGGAAATATAGTGTATAAACCACGTTTAGCGCAAGGTTCCCAAACCTTGCGAGTGTGAAAGCTCTTTTAATTATTTTATCTCTAAAATGATGACTCACGTTCCAATTTTAAAGTGTTTGAACGATATGTCAAATTATAACAAGAAGATTTTGGAAGACTTTAATATCTTTTGGACTTTGATCGTTCACCTTTATTGATTACTTACAACTTATTATACACAATGCCCAAACTTTGAGTATGCCCCATCACCAAACCTTTTAGAATTTAGTTATTCCCCTCTAGAAGATTTGGCCACCATGAGCTTTCAAAATTTGCTTTCGTGTCGAACGAAAAATACTATATTTGTTCATGATTTGATGAATTTATTTTATAAATTTAAGATATAATTAAAGTTTTGTATATGGTGTAATGATGTTTTTTTTAAAGGTTTTATCCTATTTTAAATGAATTTGGCTAAATAAAAATGTGAGAATTTTGAGTTTCTGAAGACTTAATTTGTTTGTTTCATCACTTTATTTTGATAATTGAAATAAAGTATTTTGATAATGAGAGAAAAGTTTGTTATGAGATTGAAAGTTTGATGAGAAATTTGAATTGATAGAACTTTAATTTGTTTCATCATTAGATTTTGACAATTATAGAATACTTTGTTACTTGATTAGATGACTTACCAATATGTTTTTCAGTATAAAAATATAATTTTAAATATATCTATCTATATATATATATATATATATATATATATATATATATATATATTTATTTATTTATTTGAGGAGAGATATTCAATAAAATATACAATTTTATTTTAAAATTTTACTTTATAAAATATTTTGTATTTTAAATATTAAAAATATATATATATTTAATATTTAAAATACAAAATATTTTATAAAGTAAAATTTTAAAATAAAATTCTATATTTTATTGAATATCTCTCCTCAAATAAAAATTCTTAAAAACTAAAAGTATTTTGAATGAATAAGAATAATATTTTAATGATTATAACAATGACTTTGAAAATTTTAAAGAAATAATCACTTTAATTTTTTATTTTCTTCAGTCGAAACACTTTTAATAGTAAAAGTAATCATAAAACACTTTTAAGAGTAAACTGTAAAAGTAATCAGTAAAACACTTCTCGGAGTTAAAGTAATCAATATATTTGCATTATACATTTTTAATAGTAAAAGTAATCAATATATTTGTATATATACACTACATTTTTAATAGTAAAAGTAATCAATATATTTGTATATATACGATACATTTTTAATAGGAAAAGTAATCAATATAGTTGTATATATACACTATTTAGTATGAGTAGATATTAACATTATTAGTTTTAGTTTTGTAAGAATGTGATAGTAGATTAGTTCGACATATATTTAAAAAAAAAAAAAAACATACTAAATTGAAATCAAAATATGCATTTTCTACCTAATAAGACTCATAAAAGTAATACGATTATGTATTAACATCTTTTTTTACTAACATTTTTGCATGGCATGTACATTAAATTTTTATAAACGAGTATAAATCCAAATCCTAGGCTCTATCAAGTGCCAAGAGGGATCAAGACACATCTTTTTATTTAAGGTCGACATATAATATTTTTATTATGAATATTTAATATTATTTATGGCCGACATATAGTTTTTTTTATTTTGTTAGGAAATAACATTACAACATCTCCCCATACATGGTTTTAAAACCATGTACAAGGCCCTCCTAAAACCATGGGTTGTTTAGGAGGCCTTGCACATGGTCTTAAAACCATTTGCAATGACCTCCTAAACCATGTACAATAAAACCATGGGTTGTTTAGGAGGCCTTCCACATGGTTTTAAAATTATTTGCAAGACCCTCCTAAACCATGTACAATAACACCATGGGTTGTTTAAGAGGCATTGCACATGGTTTTAAAACCATGTGCACGACCAATATTTTTTTTGCGGATAATTCATTTTTTTATCTTTTATTATTTTGTTAAGTAGGAATATTACAACATCTCCCCCATATGGTGTTGTTTTTCTAACCAACAGTTTTTTGGCAGATAATTAATTTTATTTTTATTTTTTATTGTTTTGTTAGGTAGGAACCTTACAACATCTCCCCCATATTAGGTTGTTTTTGTGGCCGACATTTATTTTGGAGGATAATTAAATTTTTTATTTTTTATGGCCGCCATTTACAAGAGGAACGTTACATGAGTAATGTTACATAACGTTACAAGATCTCCCCCATACTAGGATGTAGAGCGCCTCTCGGCGCAAAAAGAAAAGGTATATGTCTAAACATAGTTATAGTCTTTCATTAAAAAAAATAAAAAAACAAACTTAAACATACAATCAATTAAGTATTTTTTCCCTTTTACCGTTTTACCTTTATCTAATCTCCACAAGGATGTCATGTTGCTACCACTTGAAGGTCAAAATTTGGAGCTTCGGAATTCTCAAGTAATGGCTACTTCTTATCGAAATTTAAACTTTTAGAATCATGTACTCTCTTCAATCCTCCCACTAGAATTTTGTAACCTATTATCTCTATGAATAAAATCTAAACTTATGAAGTATTGCCTCCCCATTGGTAACATACTTTGTGTAAGTTTTAAACCTGTGAAGAGAAGCTCTGCACACAAATTCTTAAGAAAAATAGAGAATACACAATGGCATGGACACAATACATAGATTTATCCTAGAAACCCTTAAAGGGAAAAACCAACAAACCTTAGAGTCAAACCCCTATCTTTTTCATTATCATTTAATAACCACTCACAATACAATATGTAAGTATTCCACAACATCCAAAACCCAAAAAGAGCCTAGACGACAATATAATAGATGGATGGGGATTGCAGAAGACAATCCCTCCCCACATGTGCAAAGGATATAACACATACCCAACACCTTAGATGGATGGTTTGACCAATTGAGCTAACCCTTGTGTGTGTGTATGGGTGGGTGTGTGCGCACACACATGTGTGTGTGTGCACATGCACATGAAGTGGGGGTGTTCATGGGAAAATAGGGTATGAAGAACAATAAATGATCAACACTATGGAAGTACCTACTCATGTGGTGTGTGTGTGTGTGTGCACGTGCGTGTGCGCACACGCTTGCATGTGAAGTGGGGGAGTTCATGGGAAAAGAGGGTATGGAGAACAAAAAATGATCAACACTATGGAAGTACCTACCCACATTAGTAAGAGCAGTTGGCATGGAAGGTCCAAGTAAGGGCACACATGCTCTCTCCTCTGTTCCACTGCAGTGCTCCATTCCCCCTCCGCATCTCCGACCCTTCTCCAGCTCTGCGTGTAATTTCTCTTCCAACCCAATTGTCTCGAAGAAGACCTCCCCGTTACCCACCAAAAACCCTCCTACAGCCTCCGAGAAGAAGGACTCCAGCTCCAGCGACAAGGAGATGGTGAAATCTGATGACAATTCAACGACATCTTTAGGTGAGCTTGCACATCCAGCATCTCCAGGATACAAATGTCCAATCACGGAAGAACCATGGCCTGGGCAGAAACCATGACCCATGGTCGTTACGACCAGGTGTCCTTCTATCTGCCTGCATGGGCTAAGTTCAGGTTCCTTACTGGCCACGTGCCGCTTTTTTGAACATGTCTGGTTTTCCTTTGCTTATCTATTGTCCATGAGATGGCTTTTTCCACATCCTCCTTGAACTGTGGATTTTCTGTCTATGTTTAATTGGAAGGCATGTTTTCCCTCCAAGAGGGGGGGTCACTTTTGATCTGTTTTCTCTCCCGGAGGGAGGGCCTAGCCACACTTTGATACTCTATATCTGCTCCACCTGAGCAAATCGGTCTGTAACTATGCCTGTACTATTATTTTCTCTCTTTTTTTAATAGAATAGATCTCAACTTACAAAAATATAGTTAGAGGTACAAATTGAAGTAAATATTCTTGGAAGAAGCTATTATGGAAGATAGAGAAGACCCTTTGAGCTTGAAGAGGATATTGTGGGAGTATATCAAAGCATGGGAAACACTAATAAATCTAATGTGCATAGAAACCTAGAGAAAACTTAGGATCTTGTGGAAGCAATGATTATTTTAAGAGTTAAGGTCCAAATTTCTCAAGTAGATAATGAAAGGATGGTCATAGCTCAGGAGCGAAAAAATGAAATAAATTCTAGGTTGGTTCATAGTTTGATTCAAACATAGAGATAAATGTTGTGTGGTAATGGCTTTAAAGACATTGATGGGAACAAAGGTAACTGAGAAAGGGAGTTTCATATAATACCTACAGAATCAATAAGAACCTCTTAAGATGTGACATAACATCCTCTACAAGGAAAACACCCCATAATGGAGGTTATAGCATATATTTCTAGCGTTACAAGATTGACAAACATTGTAAAAAAAACCTCCGCTACAACCTTTCTTTTTGGTACTAGAGGTTTTGGTGGAGGTTATAGCCGATATTCACTATAACTAGAAAATTCTGAGTGGTGGAAGGTTATAATGGAGTTTTTTTGTTCTCTTAAATTTTATGTGCACTAATGCGTTTGTTATAAATAATAAAAATCGATGTGTATATGCATTGTAAATGCACCAATATGTATATCTCAATGTAGTCATACTTGTGCTTACTTTATATTGAAACCACACTAGTAAGTTTTATTATATGCACACTAGTGTGTATAACATTCTAATAAGAACCGGTGCATGTAACATTTACATTAGCACCAATGCATCATGTATTATATAAAAGAATTGATGTTTTTTAATATATAAACACATTGAAGCTCATGTTGTAATATATTTGCACTATTGTGTGTTTTGTATTGTAAAAACCTGATGCATATATCATCCCCAAAAGGCATTGGTGTGTATTTTTTCATAAAAGCATCAGTGCAGAATGTTTGTTTAAAAACATCGATGCACATTTGTTTTTTGTAAAAATCACTAGTGCTTATGTTTGAAAAAAAGCACCAATGCTTTAGTTATAGGAAGAACATTGTTTTTCATGTTATGTAAAACAACACCAACAAGTAAAATTTCGTATGGTTCAATGGTGATTTTTTCCATCACATGGATATGCAAATTTCTTCTTCTTCTTTTACAAATTTTCAATTAATCATTCAATAATCTAATATTTTTTATAATAATATTTATTTCAATATTTTATTTAGTATGTTTGGATATACGAGCTAATCACACATATGTTCATAGTAACCATGTAAACCATTAATATATTTAGATATTTGAATTAATTCTAAAAAATAAAATATATATTTTTTAATAATATTATTTTTTATAATTCAATTATTGTGTTTCGATAATAATGTTATTTACACTTTATTTATTGTCACAATGTATATCATTAATATATTTAATCAATAAAACATTTCTCAACATCCAAGAATGTTAAAGAAGAAGAAACTTATTTTATTATATAAGACTAATAATCCAAAATATGGGACAACATAAAGGTCCTAGATAATCGAAATGTCATTTTGACATTGTTACAATTATTGATAGCTTATCCTCATCCAATAAGGAATGACATATCTACATTGGAAAACTGATTGTTTTTCACAGATAAAAATTCCAAAATATACAACTTGCAATAACTAAATTCAAACGTATTGATCATCCTTCATTGCTCGACTCTGTTGTAGTTGCTTCCATGCCTCATCTCTTCATCACCTTTAGGGGATATTGTTCCTACATCATTTGAAATGTTTTGTTGAATGACTTCATTTCATTCCATATTTTCATGTTCCCTCTACAAACATAAAAATAAAATGTGATGAGTATGTTTATATTTATAGATAATATAATATACATAACTACATAAATGGAAAAGTGTACTGGTTCAGCTAGTGAAGCACAAAGTTCACACATATTGTTGAAACCATTCCTCATGTCATGTGTCAATAAATCCTCTGTTGTCTCCACTCCATATTTTGTTTCCTATGATTTTCATATGCCATGAAAAAGCATACATATAAATAAAGTTTTCTTATTGTTCCATAATTTTAAAATAAGGGATGCAAAACAGCATAGTTACTTACAAATTGTTCAATTAACCGTTGATACCCCAACATATACTCACAACCCTTAATGAAATGTCAATCAAATGATTGGATGTCTCTTCATTACATGTTAGCACATGTTAGAAAACATCCATGTACAATTTTAAATTAATAATCAACCTATAAACATAATACAGAATATGAAATATGAGGCGGACCACAAATACTCACAAACTTTGTGATCAACCCTCTTCTACTTTATTGTCTGGTCTTATGCACTGAATGGGGTCCATTTTCTTTTATTTCTACAACATCAAAAAAATTAAAATTATTATTTTATGCAATAGTTAAACTCTTTGCACATTAAAAATAAAGAAATGATTACATACCTTTGATGCACATTGTTGTTGACATGGCTCCATCTGAGATGTGGTTACGTTCATTTCTTTGACCGTCCCATGGTACAATTTTTTTGACATCCCTACCAACATTTTTCATATATCACGTCATTATTCCTTTGGAATTTTAGCAATCTTCCCGAGAAATCAAAAGCACAATGGAAAATTGATTAATATTTATATGAAAATAAGCATAGAAAAAATATTAAGTAAATTCTTGGACTAGTATTTACATATCATAGAATTTTTTTTTAGCACTAATAGTTTTTAAACGATTACCTTTTGTTATTGTATGTTTTTTCCATTGCAAGTTTCACTGTTCTTAATTCCCACTACTTTGGAAATTCTTTCTGTAGTTTATTTATAACTTTATTATTATAATCATTGGATTGAGTTTTGTATTGTAAATGATAAGTATGTCAATAAATTCTTTACACTATATCCCTCAAAGTTTTATAAAATCGTTTCCCCCTTTCATTAATTTGCAACACCACTCTAGTTGAATGTCATGTCCCTCCCTTGAAGGGACCTTGAAAGCGTTGACCCAATGTCAAGTGCCCAAGGTCAAAACATTGAATTAATTAATTATGTCGAGGAATTTTGATTATTTAAAACTATGGAGGCATGCAATTTATAAATTCATATTATTTGTAATTAGTTAATAATTATGAAAAATAATTAATGGTGGAAATGAGTTGTCAAGGTAGGGGGCGCATTAGGAAACTTGCCTAGGATTGAAAAATGGAAACAATGAAAAAGCAATCTGTCATAGAAAGGATAGAAACTATCCAAAGCAGTGAAAATCAAGGAAACATTAGTTTATACACAAACCTGTTAATTACTCAAGGAGGGTGCAGTTTCTATTTTGGACTGAAGTATACAAACATGGAAACTTTACCTAAGCTTCATACTTTCTATTTTGCTCAAGGAGGGAGAATTTCCACTTTGGGTTGAGTTATACAAACAAGGAAACATCATTTGCAAACCAAAATTTCTAATCCCATAAAGGAGGGTGCACTCATGGCTTAGGGACAGGATTGACAAGTGGGATACATGCTCAACAAGTGAAGGACTTGTTCAACAAGTCACCTAAGGTCTACTTAAGGAGATTTCCAACTCCATTATTCATTTTGGTTGATGAATGTTTTGGTATTGAGTGAAGCTAAGATTCCATACTGAGTGATGAGCTTCAATCCCTTAGGTGATGCACCCCAAGTCTCCTTCCCCTTTCTTCTATCCCCCTTTTAATTTTTAGTGCAGGTTACAATGAGCCAAGGAGAATCTCTCTAAGCTTCATTTCAATCTCTGTTATCAGCCACCTATCCATTTAAGTCAATATTTAGTGAATGAAACTTCACCTATGCTCAGAGATTGGTGTCAGGTGCTATTTCCAGGACTCGAGTGCTATGTTTTGGGAACTTTTTGAATAGATTACTCCATCCATTCTTATTCTGAGCTTCTCAGCTCCATCATTTTGTTCTTATATCTGTATTATAGTAAGGATTCTGTCCAAAATATTCCTTATTCTAAATTTTCTTGAGAGGAGTCCTCTAATGGCCATTTAATGGGTCCTTTTTATAGTTTAATGCATTGAATGTGATGTAATGACAATGATATCATGTATTAAACATGATATATAAATCCCTATAGATCATTATTTTTAGGTCTGATAGGAGTCATATTCATAAATTATGATTATTACTGTACCCTTGCTCATTGACTAGTCAAATCTGACTAGCTTTATAGTTTTTTGTATCGATGATGATATGAAAACAAATTTAATGTTCTGTAAGTTTCTATAGGATTTTAATCCACCCCACAACCCAACCCAATGCTTAGATCATGTATTCCTTGGTATTTTATTGTGTTTGAGTGGCCATTTTTGCGCAGGCTTACCACGGACCAAATTGCTAGTTTTTCCCAAATCACCGCAAACTCCTCAAACTGTTTCAGATCAGTTCCAAACTTGATAAAACCTCATTTTATACCTAATACATGACTGATAAATCAACTAAACCTTCCATAATACTTGGTTGATTGGAGTTGACTTTTCATTCCTAGTTTGCACCGGTTGGGACACCCAGAAGTGTGGGAGTAGACTTCAACGGAGCTGATTTTGAAACCCAAAATGACCCAACAACCAGATTCTTAAGGAAAGAAATATCTCTATCCCAATTTTTCTTTTGGTCTCTTCCATTATCCCACTTCCATACCCATATTTTCCAATACTGCCTATATTTTTCCCCGCATAAAGAAGTGACTAGTTTTATTGTAAAGTTTCAATTTCAAATTTTAAATATATCAACAACAGATTTAGTATTTTGATTTGATATCAGATCATGGATATTACAGTGGTGTCAGAGCACTTTCCTCCACCCCTGTGGAAAGTACTCTCTCAAGAGAAGAAAATTTCAGCCATGTCATACTCTGGTGATGACTATGATGAATGGTGTGAAGAAGAAATCCTTTGTGTAGATGGAGGAATACCAAGACATGAAGATGATGAAGTGTATTGGCCATCATATAGAGAATATATCAGATCTGATTCTCCCTTTGTTAAGAAATACTTGACAAAGATGATAGAAGCATGTGAAAACATGCCTTGCTATTACACAAAGTATCTAACTTTGGGCAAGAATATTGGTGCAATCATGAATTTAAAGGAGTATGTCTATCTCAAGTATGGATTTTGGCCTAAGAATGTTGATGATAATTCTTTCAAGAGAATAAATGCATCCATAGAGGAACCAAGTTGTTCCACCTCTCTAAGCAAAGAAGAAGAAGAAGGAACCAAAGGTGAAGATTCATCAAAGGTATCTGCATGTTCAAGATTTCCTGAGTTTGATTGTTTTTTCTTCAAACAAGGCTTCTAAAAGTTGTGACATAAATACCACTAAAGATGAAGAAGTATTAATTTTATTGGATGAGAATAGAAATGAGGTAGAGGAAGAGATCCAGGAAGTGGATTGCAAGTCACCGCAAGGTCATTGCATAGGAGAATAAAGTGAAGATGAATGCACTTCCAACTTCTTTGTGGGTGATATCCAGATCACTGCTAAGGATGTTGGTTCATGTATGGGTGGTGAGACATATTTTAGATCAGATCCAAAATAAGTTCATAAATCCGATTTTAAGTCACCTCCTAAGCCACATAATGAAGAAGAAGACAAGGTCACACCACTTGGGTGTGAAACAAAGAATTTGGTGGAAGAGCAGGCCGCCATAGTGTCCTTACATGAAGATGAAATGAAAGAGTATGATATACGTTCTCCTTTGTGCAATGATCACATTTCGTTGCAACCTTTATAGATACCCCCTACTTCACATCATGGAAGTGATTTTGCAGAAGATTCCAAGGATGACCTGTATGTTGAGAATGGGATTTGGCCAGCATGAGCTTTCAAAATTTGCTTTCATGTCAAACGAAAAATATTTGTTCATGTTTTGATGAAATTATTTTATAAATTTAAGATATAATTAAAGTTTTGTATATGGTGTAATGATGTTTTTTTAAAGGTTTTATCCTATTTTAAATGAATTTGGCTAATTAAAAATGTGAGAATTTTGAGTTTATAAAGACTTAATTTGTTGGTTTCATCCTTTATTTTGATAATTGAAATAAAGTATTTTGATAACGAGAGAAAAGTTTGTTATGAGATTGAAAGTTGGATGAGAAATTTGAATTGATGGAACTTTATTTTGTTTCATCATTAGATTTCGACAATTAGAAAATACTTTGTTACTTGATTAGATGACTTACGAATATGTTTTTCAGGATAAAAATATAATTTTAAATAAAAATAAAAATTCTTTTTTTTTAAATATTTGAAATACAAAATATTTTATAAAGTAAAATTTTAAAATAAAATTGTATATATAACTGAATATCTCTCAAAATTCTTACAAACTAAAAGTATACTGAATGAATAAGAATAATATTTTAATGATTATAACAATGATTTTGAAAACTTTAAAGAAATAATCACTTTAATTTTTTATTTTCTTCATTCGAAACACTTTTAATAGTAAAAGTAATCAATATATTTGCATTATACATTTTTAATAGTAAAAGTAATCAATATATTTGTATATATACACTACATTTTTAATAGGAAAAGCAATCAATATAGTTGTATATATACACTATTTAGTATGAGTAGATATTAACATTATTAGTTTGTCTTGTAAGAATGTGATAGAAGATTAGTTCGACATATATCTTTTTCCCAAAAAAACATACTAAATTGAAATCAAAATATGCATTTTCTAACTAATAAGACTCATAAAAGTAATATGATTATGTAAGAACATCTTTTTTTACTAACATTCTTGCATGGCATGTACATTAAATTTTTATAAACCAGCATAAATCCAAATCCTAGGCTCTATCAAGCGTCAAGAGGGATCAAGACACATCTTTTTATTTAAGGTCGATATATAATATTTTTATTATGAATATTTAATATTATTTATGGCCGACATATAGTATTTTTTATTTTGTTAGGAAATAACATTACAACATCTCCCCATACATGGTTTTAAAACCATGTACAAGGCCCTCTTCAAACCGTGGGTTGTTTAGGAGGCCTTGCACATGGTCTTAAAACCATTTGTAACGACCTCCTAAACCATGTACAATAAAACCATGGGTTGTTTAGGAGGCCTTGCACATGGTTTTAAAACTATTTGCAAGGCCTCCCTAAATCATGTACAATAAAACCATGGGTTGTTTAAGAGGCATTGCACATGGTTTTAAAACCATGTGCACGACCAATATTTTTTTTGCGGATAATTCATTTTTTTATCTTTAATTATTTTGTTAAGTAGGAACATTACAACATCTCCCCCATATTGTGTTGTTTTTCTAACCAACATTTTCTGGGCAGATAATTAATTTATTTTTTATTGTTTTGTTAGGTAGGAACATTACAACATCTCCCCCATATTATGTTGTTTTTGTGGCCGACATTTATTTTGGAGGATAATTAAAATTTTTATATTTTAGGGCCGACATTTACAAGAGGAACGTTACATGACTAACGTTACATAACGTTACAAGATCTCCCCCATACTGGGCTGTAGAGCGCCTCTCGACGCAAAAAGAAAAGGTATATGTCTAAACATAGTTATAGTCTTTCATTACAAAAAATATAAAGAAAACTTAAATATGTTTTACCTTTATCTAATCTCCACAAGGATGTCATGTTGCTACCACTTGAAGGACAAAATTTGGAGCTTCGGAATTCTCAAGTAATGGCTACTTCTTATCAAAATTTAAACTTTTAGAATCATGCACTCTCTTCAATCCTCCCACTAGAATTTTGTAACCTATTATCTGTATGAATTAAATATAAACTTATGAAGTATTGCCTCCCCATTGGTAACATCCTTTGTGTAAGTTTTAAACCTGTGAAGAGAAGCTTTGCACACAAATTCTTAAGAAAAATAGAGAATACACAATGGCATGGACACAATACACAGATTTATCCTAGAAACCCTTAAAGGGAAAAACCAACAAACCTTAGAGTCAAACCCCTATCTTTTTCATTATCATTTAATAACCACTCACAATACAATATGTAAGTATTCCACAACATCCAAAACCCAAAAAGAGCCTAGATGACAATATAATAGATGGATGGGGATTGCAGAAGACAATCCCCCCCACATGTGCAAAGGATATAACACATACCCAACACCTTGGATGGATGGTTTGACCAATTGAGCTAACCCTTGTGTGTGTGTATGAGTGGGTGTGTGCGCACACATGTGTGTGTGTGTGTGCACATGCACATGAAGTGGGGGTGTTCATGGGAAAATAGGGTATGAAGAACAAAAAATGATCAACACTATGGAAGTACCTACTCATGTGGTGTGTGTGTGTGTGTGGACGTGCGTGTGCGCACACGCTTGCATGTGAAGTGGGGGAGTTCATGGGAAAAGAGGGTATGGAGAACAAAAAATGATCAACACTATGGAAGTACCTACCCACATTAGTAAGAGCGGTTGGCATGGAAGGTCCAAGTAAGGGCACACATGCTCTAGATAGACATCATGCCACCTACTAGGTAGGAAAAATGACATCAATTAATAATATTTTGTTAATTTATTTTATTTTGGATATAGCTTTGGCATACAAAGGATATAACTCATACCCAACACCTTGGATGGATGGTTTGACCAATTGAGCTAACCCTTGTGTGTGTGTGTGTGTGTGTGTGTGTGCGCGCGCGCGCGCGTGTGCGTGTGTGCATACGTGCTTTTGTATGCGCGTGCATGTGAAGTGGGGAGTTCATGGGAAAAGAGTGAATGAATACACAAATTCTTAAGAAAAATAGAGAATACACAATGGCATGGACATAATACACAGATTTATCCTAGAAACCCTTAAAGGGAAAAACCAACAAACCTTAGAGTCAAACCCCTATATTTTTCATTATGATTAATAACCACTC
>LPNX010144781.1:0-5000 GCA_001517045.1 Pseudotsuga menziesii | reverse complement strand
TTTATGTTTCTCACTCGATTTCCCACTTTGGGTAGCAGAGGATGGTCTCCAATCTTGAATGCACCAATAATAGTGCAAAAATACGACAGTTGTGAACTTTTTGAGGATGTAATTTTTATTTATAAACTTAAAAATTGAGCAAAAGTATATCCATTGGAAAGATATTATAGAAGAAAATACCTTAAATGTTTAGTTTTTAGAAAAGTATTTTTTTTGACTATTCAATAAAATAAGAATAGACTTTTTGACAGTATTTGAAAAAAAATATTATCAACTTGAAGGAAATCTAGAATGCATTAAGAAAATTAATAGTCTTTTAGGAAATAAAATTATATAATAGGTTTATTGTGAACATTTTTTTTACAGATACAATGCTATACCAAATATAGTTAGAGGTACCCCAAATGCAGGTGTGAGTTAGGCCAATGTGGAGGCTGACGTGGCCCCTCCAGCCCAAGTTCAACCCACCGCCATTAATGGCCTTTAATACCAAGGTAAACGTGGCCGCTCCACAGCTCGACGATAGGATACTGCCATCTCATCGCAGCTTGGACGCGATTACTTCTCCTCCTAGTTGTCGCGCCTCGCACAGACGTCATTCAATTGGGACGATGGCTAATACCTCGATCTTCATGCTTCACTCTGTTGTTCTGCTCTTCTGGTTCATTAGCGCTCTCCAGGCTCTTGACGCTTTCCATGGTCGCTTTGTGCACCAGGATCACCATCCTCTGCTTCAAGCCACACTGATTTGTCTCTGCTACTGCATGCCCCCGAATTTCTCTCCATTATCTAAGCTCACCAGCCCAGAGCCTTGCTCAAGCTAGTATTCTCATTTCTCTGCACAATACCACCCCTCAGCCATGCTTAGAAGACAAAGAGGCACTTTACGCAGGGGACGAGGATGACATGCTAGGTCTGAAGGCCAAATTCCCCTCTCTTCTCAGGCTAGCAACAATGGCTTCGACCTTGAAATTCTAGAGGAAGTGCAGAGAATTGTCTCGAATTGGGAGGACGAAATATCTAGAGCGCTTGGTGCAGCTGGATGTACAATGGAGCGACGATAGAACTACTGGGTCTTCAAAAAACTGCTCACACACATAGTCCTTAGATTTAATCCATTAGTTCTGCCACACCCAACACCTCCTATTCGACCACCCTCGGCTCCCCACGAGACCGCACCACCGGGCCCTTAATCGGTCTTGCCTCAAGCCTCTCCATGTTCATCGAATGCCTTAGATCCCTCATGTGTTCTAATGCAGTGCTCCATTCCCCCTCTGCATCTCTGACCCTCCTCCAGCTCTGCGTGTAAGTTCTCTTCTAAGCCAATTGTCTCGAAGAATACCTCCCCGTTACCCACAAAAAACCCACCTGTAGCCTCTGAGAAGAAAGACTCTAGCTCCAGCGACGAGGAAATGGAAAAATCTGATGATAGTTTAGTGACATCTTCAGGCGAGCTTGCACATCCAGTATCTCCAGGATACACATGTCGAATCACGAAAGAACCATGGCCTAGGAAGAAACCATGACCCATGGTCGTTACAGCCAGGTGTCCTTCTGTCTGCCTGCATGGGCTAAGTTTAGGTTCCTTACTGGCCACGTGCCACTTTTTTGAACATGTCTGGTTTTCATTTGCTTATCTATTGTCCAGGTGATGGGTTTTGTCACATCCTCCTTGAACTGTGGATGTTTTGTCTATGTTTAATTGGAAGGCCTGTTTTCCCTCCGAGAGAGGGGGTCACTTTTGATCAGTTTTCTCTCCTATAGGGAGGGCCTAGCCACACTTTGATACTCTATATCTTCTCCACCTGAGCAGATCGGTCTATAACTATGCCTGCACTATTATTTTCTCTCTTTTTTTAATAGAATAAATCTCAATTTACAAAAATATAGTTAGAGGTACAAATTGAAGTAAAATTTCTTGGAAGAAGCTACTATGGAAGATAGAGAGGACCCTTTGAGCATGAAGAGGATATTGTAAGAGTATATCAAAGCATGGGAAACACTAATAAATCTAATGTGCATAGAAACCTAGAGAAAACTCAAGATCTTGTGGAAGCAATGATGATTTTAAGAGTTAAGGTCCAAATTTCTCAAGTAGATAATGAAAGGATCATATCATAGCTCAAGAGGGGAAAAACGAAATAAATTCTAGGTTGGTTCATAGTTTGATTCAAACATAGAGATAAATGTTGTGTGGTAATGGCTTTAAAGACATTGATGAGAACAAAGGTAACTTAGAAAGGGAGTTTCATATAATAGGTACAAAATCAATAAGAAACTCTTAAGATGTGACATAACATCCTCTACAAGGAAAACACCCCATAACGGAGGTTATAGCATATATTTTTAGCGTTACAAGATTGACAAACATTGTAAAAAAAACCTCCGCTACAACCTTTCTTTTTGGTACTAGAGGTTTTGGTGGAGGTCATAGCGGATATTCACTATAACTAGAAAATTCCGAGTGGCGGAAGTTTATAATGGAGTTTTTTTGTTCTCTTAAATTTTATGTCCACTAATGCATTTGTTATAAATAATAAAAACTGATGTGTATATGCATTGTAAATGCACCAATATGTATATCTCAATGTAGTCATACTGGTGCTTACTTTATATTGAAACTACACTAATGAGTTTTATTATATGCACATTGGTGTGTATAACATTCTAATAAGAATCGGTGCATGTAAAATTTACATTAGCACCAGTGCATCATGTATTATATAAAAGAATTGATTTTTTTAATTATATAAACACATTGATGCTCATGTTGTAATATATATTCACTATTGTGTGTTTTGTATTGTAAAAACCTGATGCATATATCATCCACAAAAGGCACTGGTGTGTATTTTTTCATAAAAGCATTAGTGCAGAATGTTTGTTTGAAAGACGATTTTTTTGCCAGATTTTTTAACATGGACAAAGTGGAAAAAAGTGATAAATTGTCATCCTTAGAGTGATTTAGAAGATGCACATGAAAACATATCACAGGTCTCCAATATGTTGAGTTCTCTCAATTAGGAGTATTATTTTACACCTAATACAATTGTTTTTATGTTTCTCACTCGATTTCCTACTTTGGGTAGCAGAGGATGGTCTCCAATCTTGAATGCACCAATAATAGTGCAAAAATACGGCAGTCGTGAACTTTTTGAGGATGTAATTTTTATTTATAAACTTAAAAATTGAGCAAAAGTATATCCATTGGAAAGATATTATAGAAGAAAATAGATTAAATGTTTAGTTTTTAGAAAAGTATTTTTTTGACTATTCAATAAAGTGAGAATAGACTTTTTGACAGTATTTGAAAAAAATAATTATCAACTTGAAGGAAATCTAGAATGCATTAAGAAAATTAATAGTCTTTTACGAAATAAAATTATATAATAGGTTTATTGTGAACATTTTTTTTACAGATACAATGCTATACCAAATATAGTTAGAGGTACCCCGGATGCAGGTGTGAGTCAGGCCAATGTGGAGGCTGACGTGGGCCCTCCAGCCCAAGCTCAACTGACTGCCATTAATGGCCTTTAAGACCAAGGTAAACGTGGCCGCTCCACACCTTGACGACAAGATGCTGCCATCTCATCGCAACTTGGGCGCCATTACTTCTCCTCCTGGCTGTCGCACCTTGCACAAACGTCATTCAATTGGGACAATGGCCAATACCTCGATCTTCATGCTTCACTCCTCTGTTCTGCTCTTCTGGTTCATTAGCACTCTCGAGGATCTTGACGCTTTCCATGGTCGTTCTGTGCACCAGGGTCACCATCCTCTGCTTCAAGCTACACTGATTGTGTCTGCTGCTGCTGCTGCTTCGTGCCCCCGGGCTGCTCTCCATTATCTAAGATCGCTAGCCTAGAGCCTTGCTCAAGCCAGTATTCTCATTTCTTTGCACAATACCTATTAAACCCCAAAATTTCCGAAAAATTTAAAATTTTTAAATCTACAAAAACATTAATGTAAAACAGTTTAACTAACATTAATTAGTTATGTGTTAATAGCTTGCTATTAAATTCAACAGTTGGTTATGTTTAGTTATAGAACAGATCTTTCAGCTTACTGACTTTTGTTCCTTTTGTGACCATAAGGTGAACTGTTATGCATAACTGGGCTTACTTAGCTTTCGAGCTAACGCAACGGTTTCCACTTTTCTTACAGATGTATAGGTAAGAGGTTGTGGCACTGCATTTCATAATTTTAGAGTATTTACTATAAGTTCGTCGTAAGAGAAAAAACTCGAAAGAAAGTAAGAGACAAATCATTTCAACTTATGTTAAGGTATATTCAAACTGGTTTCTTTCTAGCAAAAGTAATTTATGTTTCTATTGATCTGTTATCTTCTCTATGTTAGAATAATCAAACCCATAGTATTACCCACTTAGACATTAATTCATTTATTTTTGTCTTATTTGCCTAGTTCATGAGTCCCACCATGTGCAAGTTGCTAATTTCCTATCCATAGAGGTCAAACTTGCCATATTTGACTCATGTAGCACTTGGGAAAGCCTTAGGAATCAAATCTACTTTATTCCTGGCCTCCTAGGCACCTATCTACTTTTTCTGCTTTACTGCCTGCTTTTTCAGTGTTTTAAGGCACATAGGAAAGCAAGACTAGGTGAGGTGAACTTGTTTGTTGCCCCTTTCATCCTCCACTCTTTCATCCATGCAAAAGCATGTATTAGCTACCATTCCACCACTCATTAGCTTGCCCATGCGCCCTTGCCAATTCATGAGCCTCATGACAGATTTGGGATCAGCTTTTTACACCTATGGGGGATTTGCCTATTTTGGGTAAGCCTGCTTTATGCTAGTTTTGGATGCCTCCTTATGCATTTGATATCTTGATGTATTCTATATATTCAGCAACCTATTTTATTACAGGTTTGGCTATTGTACACTGAGTTAATATAATTTTGTGTTACAGCTCCATATTCAGTCTCCATTGTTGACAATTTTGCATAATCAATTGATAATTGTTGTGAGTGAAATTA
>LPNX010144762.1:13248-24676 GCA_001517045.1 Pseudotsuga menziesii | reverse complement strand
ATATGGTGGAAGTTTGCAATAGTTTGGCTACTTCGAAGGGAAAGATCCATCTAAAATGCACTATAATGTTTGGGAAACAGGCTCAGCAATATGGGGTAACTTGAAAAACTAAGTCATTTCTCTTGGAATCCCTATTTTTAATAAAACATTCATAACAGAGAAGATAAAATTCTAGGTAATCAGTCTCTGAAAAACATCCCTGAACTCAGAAATATCCTGACCTGTCTCCATGGAAAAGGAATTAAAGCCATATCAGACTTAAGTCATAACAAGTCCAGCTTTCCTTCTGCAGGACTTAATTTCCTTGTTGGGTCAGCTCTCTCAAGACCTCCAAAATCATTTGATCTGGGGATAAACTTCTTCTTCCAGACTCTAGTATCTATACAATAATCACATTCAAAGTAAAAGGTAGGACTCCCTCCTCGGTTAGTTCCCCAAGTCAATTGGAAGTCAAAATGGTGCTCGTTTCTGCTTCCAAAGGCTAATGCGTTCTTCTGGATACTGGCTCATAAAAAGCTTTTAATGCCTAAAAATTCAAGAGAAAGTAATCATAAGCCCTTCAAGATGTTCCCTATTCCATTCGGAGGAAGAATCAAGGAAGGAATCATAATCCCTTCAAGATGTTCCCTATGCTATTTGGAGGAATTAATCATCTATTCTTTCACTGTAAGAACACTTAGGATCTCTGCAAGGTCCCTCTGGACAGCATTTAATTTCATCTCTTGATCCTCTTTTCACTATTTCAGTGGGGAAAACATTTTCATAGGCTGGAAGAAAACTTCCCCAAGCTCTTTTAAAGGTAGGTTCCCCAAGCTCTTTTAAAGGTAGGTCATTCTTCACTAAGCTTTTCCCCTAGTCAAGGGCACTAAGCTTCTACCTATTGCAAACCTTAGCAAGTATAGTGTTTTATGAAATATTCATTTAGACCTCCCCTGGCCCTTCATTTAAACATTAAGGGGATTTTGCAGTGCAACATATGATAGGGCAGCAAAAGGAAACCCAGGCAGAGCAGAAACTGGAATGGGAAGCAATCGAATTCTAACTAATCTGCAAGCTTTTCAGAGCAAGATTCAGAAAATAATGTGAAATCAAACCTCTCTCTGAGGTTATATGGACACTGTGGCATAAAAACCTGGTCAGAGACCCAACGACATCATCGACTGACTGAGTGATGAGCAAAAACTACCGGAAAAATGCAACAAAACACCCGAATTGACGAATTGCTACAGGGCAGATTGCAACAGACAGAACATATTGAAAGCGGAAGAGGTATCGGAGGGTCCATGTTAGAAAGGCTAGAAAATAGAGATTTTTCCAATGCCAAATCCATGAAAAGTACAATGCTGGATCCACGATGGTGCAAAAACTTCAGATCGAGATCACTAACCCCCCGTGCTGAGGGCGACACGGAGCAAACTCTGATACTGAAATCGATTTCAACCTAATGATCGTTTAAGTTGAAGAGTAAATGTTGTTATTTTGCAGAAATATTGCATTATTTATGTCGAGCAGCCTTTCACATGTATAAAACTTCTGTCTTGCATTAATATACAATTCTGATTTACAGTGCAAAAAATGCACACATTGTGTGTATAGAAAACGATGAAGATAGAAGAAATTTCAGTATACATTGTGCTTATAGCTCGGATAAGATCTTGATTTCAACAAATGCCTTCCGGCTATGCCGAGGCACTGCACTTTGTACTTGATTAATAAGTTTTGTACATTTTTCCAGTCAATCAACGAGACGGTCTCCTCTATTAGATAAAAAGACAGGAAAGTTTAGAAGAAGAGAACTGACCTCTTTGGATGACAATTCGACCTGATAGGGCAAGACGAAGTTGACAGTCAGCTTGGTGGGAATGGATCCGGGGACTGCAGGGCGTGGCTTCATGAATGTCAATGGGGTCTTTGGAGGCTCCGAGTTGGGCGCGACCTTTTTCCAGGCCGCTATGAAGTCTTGATGGGCGGCATCAGTAGCAGTAGACGGAGAATTGTCTGCGAATCCCCGTCTGCCCGCTACAGCACCGCTTCCTCCTACTCTTGCAGAGGAGGTCGAAGATCTCAGCAGAGAACAAAACGCTCTACGGCTAAGCATGACGACGATGGATTGCAAATCCTTCTGTATCAAACCCTACAGAGCATCGAAACCCTTCTGTATCAATTTTGACCTGTCTCTCTTCTCTGCTTCGGATGGGAGTTATTGGGCATCTGTCTCCGTCGTTTCCCTATTATCATTTGTTTAAAAAAATATTGTTTGGTTCCTTTAATTTTCTGGTAAGAGGGTCTTCTTATAATTATTTTGCATGTTTGTGTGATGAAAGTGTCATTTTACATTTCTACAATGTCACTTCATGTCTAAAAATAATAATAAACCATAATTAAAATCGAGAATGAATACCTCTTTAGGTTCCTTGTTCTAGAGATGTTCAAAGCTTGGTGAAATAACAATATATTGTTGGACAGTTTGAACTAAAGCTCAATGAAGTTGTGACTAGTAGCACTTCAAATTATGTAGATACCACACAGGGTAAAATGCCATCTAAGGGATTAAGAAAAGGTGTCCAACTTAAACTAAAATTTAAACCTTGCTGGTTATCCAATTTACCACACTAGCTTTGGTTGACAAATCTCGACAGGATGTAATAAAAGTAGGCAAAGACAAGCTATCAATAAATCCTGACAATAATGGCTTCTAACCTTGAAGGACAAAACCAGATTTGAACTTGTAACCTATGGCTTCCCTATTGGTAACATGCCATGGGTGGATGGTTCTGCTGATTAGGAAAAATCTCAAGGTTTTAGTCTTGTAAACCTACTTCTATTGGATGGACATTTTGGAGACAACATAAGAATATATTACTTTGTTGTCAGCTTCAACACTAGTGAGAAAGCGACATTTTTTGAAACCTATTGTCTTGTCTGTGCATAAACACCGGCAATTTCATATTCTCTCCTTGCCCAAATTGTCAAGGTGGATTTTGATCTCAACCTTCAGAACCTGAAGTAAAGGAACCTGAACTAAACCACACAGTCAACAATCAGCAGGAAACCCATATAACTTCTAGTTATATCTTATAAAGCACCGAGAATTTTGTTTTATCTTTATTTAGAACTGGCGTTCCTCACCTTTAGGATTTGATTATTCCATACCTCCATCTTTAGTTTCTTCTTCTAGAGCAACCTACCCAACCCTTTAGTATTTTATAACTACGTGCCTCATCTTTAGTTTCTTACATTTAATCTTCCAGCTCTTGCTTTTTTATATTTTGACAGCCAAAGTATTCAAACAAACACAAAATAACTCCTGGCAAATCTCTGTTGTCGCTGCAATTTGGAAGACCAGCATTAAAGAAAGACATGACATAAGAGGTATTTAATACTGAGATGGATGATATTCATTAGTTAATATACATGGTAGAAGGCACAGAGGAGAATTCAATGCTAGTTGCATCCAATCCAACGTTTAACCTTCCAGCTGTTGCTTCTCTTATATTTTGACAGCCAAAGGATTCAAACAAGCACAAAATAACTTCTGGAAAATCTCTGTTGTCGCTGCAATTTGGAAATTACTGGGTTAGGTCCGAGTTGCTTCCTAATCTGAGGATTTTATAATAAAAAACCTAAAAGAAGAAATCCATAACATTTGGCAGTCCCTAGGGTAGGTGTCTGTGATTCAATATCAGTTCGATTTCAAAGTTTAGGATGTGTTGGTTTTACGTTAACCAGCTCAAAAACTCAAGAAAATTGTACCCATGCTTCTCTTCTCTAATATTTGCATAGATTTTGACCTTTTAGGGATGTTACAGTGCCCAGAACTAAAAAAGCAAAGCCTCTTATGCGCTCCTTAAATCTATCAGTTGCTTGTTGGTTAAGCACAATTGCAGTGTCATGGCTAGCTAGTGCACTTATTTTAACAGTGCCATAATGGTGATTTAAACCATTTACTACCACCCGTTAATGATGATTAGAGGTAGTAGAGTTTTGTATTTCAAAACAATTTAAATGCTCATATTGTATCAAGACAACCCAAGGAGGGGAAATCGGTACGAATGGAAGTGTCCATCATTCAAGGGAGCAATGTTGCCTACAGCCTGACAATTGTAACCATGTTGGAAGGTAGGGAAAGACTGTCCATGTTCTGCTATAATTCAATTGAATCAAGGCATTTATGGGTTATCTCCCTTGTCTCTTGTCAGAACCATCCATTTCATGTGTCAATCTACCAAGAGTTTCACAGTGGAAGGTCCTTAGACATTTTCTGAAGAACGAAAAACATGCCTGGGAGTCAAAAGGGCAGGTTGAAGAAGCAGAAGCAGAGGCAAAGAATCCCAAGTCCCTACCTCACACCCCGAGCAAAACATGGAGGCTGGGAAAGGTCCATAGACCTATTAAAGTTGAGTTACTGTTGGGAGGCAAGGCAAGTTCACATATAAGAACACAGAGAAGCCACAAACAGGATCATCAACCACTCAAGTTCATGAACAAATTGATGCATGCAAACATGAAGGTAAGGCTCCAAGAGAGCAAGGGTGCATCTGCTATAAGGGTTTGTTATGGTTTTACCCAGGGAATCCCAGAGACACTCATGGGCAAAGGAGCATCATCCAAAACCATTGATTCACACTAGGAACTGAAAGATTGTTCAACTGGGTTTGTAGAAGATTCACTGATAACAAGAATCTAGATATCTCAAGTGAGAATTCTTTTCTATAAGAACTCCAATTATAGAAGGATATCCACTAATTACAATGGCAGACATAAACTTCATGAGGAACAATATTAAGGATTGTGAAAAGCAAGCCATTCAAACTAACAATGGCCTAAATCATCCGAAGGAGGAGACAGGGAACCAAGGAGGATAGAGTGACCAATATAGTGGCCCTTGTCCAGTATTCATCAAACAATATGGAGGAACATCTAAGCACCAACTTCAGGTGTCCCATCCATTATGAGATCGTAAGGAGGTTCCACTGAATCCACTAAGAATCCAGGGATTCCCTCAATAACTCCTTTCTCGATACCAACAAGAGATTCCTAACTCATTTTATGAGTAAGGTATTATGGCACAGGAGACTGACCTTACAGGAACAATCAGGGCAGACCCGTCAGGCAGATCGCTTCCTTTTCCATGTCTATCTTGTCTACTGGTGGCAGCAAGAGGTAAACAGGGACCCAAGACACATCAAGCACCAGATCAGCACAGCCATAAACACTCCACCTTGGGTAGCAGACCTGCCCCCAAGAGGCTTTCAAGGAGTTCTTTCTCTCTGCACAATTCAGTTTCTTTTTCCTCACCTCCGGCAGGCCAGTCTATCATAACAAGGTTCTTTCCAGAGACCTCAAGTGTTAGGAGCATCTCAGCAGATCGTTTGCAACTCCCTCTAGAGTTACTCAGTCAAGTCCTCTCAAGTAGCGGATTCTCCCACAAGGACATCAAGAGACTGTACATGATCCTTTTCTGTGGTTGATTGTACGGCGGGGACATCTTAATCATGTTCCTCCACTTCCTCCTCTGTTTCCGATTTGATTTCTTGGACAATACTCTGACCTATTCATGATAATGTGTGGTCATTTATCCTGTTATGCCTGTAATACATGCTTTTATATTCTAGGAATTGCTTTAGCACTCTCAGAGTTTGTCGTTACTAGATTGTAATTTTTCGTCTCATTGATCTACTTTTTTTGGTCATTCTGAGATAGTAATAAAATTATCTTATCTTATTTTTGGATCCCAAATAGACTTGCAAAGCTACTGTCATGGATGTTTTTCCAATCAACAGTTAAAAGTTAAGCTTAATAGACCATTAGTATGTGATACTTTATATAGACAGTTTCGATACTCCTACCCGATATCTGGTTTTGAATTTATGTATTTATCCATCAACTGGAAAAGGCATAAAAAAATATGAATTCGGACAGGCTGAGATGGACAGACTTGCAAACACTGTTTAAGCATGGGTTGAGGGACCCATGCTTAAACAGTGTTTGCAAGTCTATCCAAGAAACCTGATTTGACCTTGAATGTAACCAGAACCGGAGTCAAATATGAAATGTTTGGAAAAATGCTACTAAATTTTTCTTCGTTGTAAACCAACATCCAAGTGAAATCTGTATGGACAAGTTTACCTGGAGAAAAACCCCCAGAAAGACAAGCAATGGAGAGAAAGAAAATCCATATACCTAAATGAATGAATTTAAAAGCAAAGATTCAAAAACCAAAAAACTCAAATTAATAAAGAACTTAATATCAGGCATTGAAAAACCCAAAAACCCGAAAGAACAGAGAAGTTAATACCAGAGGCTCAAAAATTCAAAGAAATGAAGAACATAATACCAGAAATCTAAAATTACAGCACCTAAACGGCACAATGGATTAGATCATTAATATATTTTTTTCCGTTTATGTCCCAGTGTTGACTGGAAGATTTCAATGATATTTATATAAATCGCAACTTTCTTGAGTTTTCCCTTTCATGGTTTTCCAGTGGTAAAACATATAAAGCACAACTACATGGACAATTATATAAAGTCATTGATGTGAAATTTTCCAATTAACCAAATCCAAATGTTGAGATCCGTCATACATAAACCCATTCTTTAACTGTAACGAATACAAGTGGATAAAAAACCAATCCATAAATCTTCAATCTAGGACAACCCAAAGCGTAGATCTGTGTCTCCACCACAACCCAATCCATCTGCAAAATCTAGCACAACCAAATACAAGAATATGCGTGAAGATGTGGTTTTCCTCTTTTACGTTTTACTGAGAACAAATGTGCGGATCTTCTAAAAAAATGGTATCATCCAAAACCGCAACATGAACAAACAGGAAGAAAGTTTCCAATATAAGTGATAGTTTGTGATCTAGATTGTTATCCACATCGACAAGACCATGATTGACAGTTTGAAACTTCATCTTGAATAAGCCACTACAAATGATAATAATGTAAAAGTTATGAAAAATATCTTCCCTCTACTAGCCAAAACCCTTTTAGTTGACAGGAAATCTCAAATGCATGCAAAATGAAAAAGGAAAAAACATAGAGCATAGAACTTACTGATAAAACTTTTCTGATTGGAATATTTGGCCTCTGCGAGCTTCTTCTCCAGATCTTCCAGCATCTTGATCTCCCATTGAAGGTGTTGGCTAGTGAAGAGAGCCCCCAACCCATGCCTAACACATGCTCCCAAGTGTCTGCACAACCCAGGGGCATATTTGATGAACTAAATAGATCGGTCAGATTCCACTCAAATAAAGCCTCCAAATCGCACATTGCAGCGATTGGGAAACTCTACAATATCTGATCATTAAGAAGATAATAATATGGGAATTGTTTTTCAAAATTTAACTGGCGAGAAAATGAAAAGGGCGCTACCTTGCAAGAATAAGAAAACTACATCGAGTGAACAAAAAATGAGTGACCTGGTTGAGTGATCCAGAGAATGCATGTGAGCATATCGGTGGATCAATTGAGATAGAAACTTACAAGGGTTCAATTCATGGTTTTTTCCTTTCGACTCTCTTTCAACAGGTAGAGGCGGGAAAATGTGCACCATTTGCTCACACGTGAGTCAAATTAAATTCAGTTAAATAAGTTTTAAAAAGAAATTTGTGATGCTTTTATACCAACTATATTGTGTGATCGAATTAAATTATTGACATGAATAAGTTAATAGGAGATAATGCTTATGAACAATGTAGAGTTTGGACAAATTTGGACGGTATATTTTTATTATATTGAATTGTATATCAAAATTTTAAAAATAAAAACTAAAGTAATAGTTTTAAAAAAAAATTAAATTAAATTAAAGATCAACTTTGAAAGCGTTTATGCATTCAAATATATTGTTTTAATATAATGGAGAAGAAGCCAAAACCTTATGTGTTGGAGAAACCTTGTCCAAAAGCACAAATCTTAAGAAAGGAGCGACTTACCACATAGCCTCTCGTGAGATTAATGGGGTTCATGATTTTATTATTGGGATGGAAATTAAGTAGGAATCACCCTAAGGAGGGTAGTGACAAAAAAAGCTCCAAGCACATCAAAATCCACACTGGATGTCTCTTCCTCAAACAAGATACATAGGGTTCAATACACTAATTGCAAATAAGCTAGATTGAAAATTCAAGATAAAAATGCAAAAATGAAACCTCCATGGAAATGTCTCCTTGAAAACCCAAAATTCCATTTCAATCAAATGGCCTAGTTTCAATCATTTTTAATCCTAAAATGTTGCTTCACACCAAATGGTGTCTATAGAGATTCACACTTTAAAGAGTGGTGCTTGTTGAATTCAACATAACCAAACTAGAGAGCAAGTAAGAGGAACATCTCATTTTCAGATGTCTTATCTTAGTATCCATTATTTGGACAAAGGGAGGTTTTACTACCTTCAGCGAGACTTGGGTGGCTCCCTCTCCACATTCTCTCATTGCCCAGAACAAATATGCCTACCTATTTTCATGACGGATATTTTCAAGCATAGATCACAATCCTTGTGTGGACCTCTCCAGCCAGATCCCATCCGAAGGATCACCTCTTTCTTCCATGTTAATTGTCTACTCAAGGAAGCAAACAACATACATAGGCCTAGACCACTCAGAATTTCAAATTAGTGAGACATGGATTTCCTCTTGACACCCTCTCTAGATGGATCAACTGGCTTCCATAACTCTTCTAAGGAACTCACGTTTCAGATCCCAGGGCAGACATCACCAGGCCGGCAGACAAATCATCCATGGGAGGTCCCAGAGACAGACTCTCTCTATGCAGGAAAACTCTCCAAGTTTGGTCAAGCACACAATATTCCATTCAGAGTTTCTTCTAACGGACCTTGGATGTTAGGGCCACACTCTAACCCAGGTATGTATAGTGGATGTACTTTCAAGTCTGGTTGACCTACTTGTCATTGTCATTATTTGGCATTGATAAAATTGTCAGGCACACAAAAGTTATATTGACAAAGGATACTTATCCAAGGAAAACAAATATGTCTAACATTGTGTGAGCTTGCAAACTACTTACTTTGTAAGACGGTGGAGCTTGGATATCCTGCACAGAGTGTGGGGAAGGAACCCATATGCTCCAGTGATCACTGTGTCTTAAATGAGAAAATTAGGAATGTTTGTGACAATGTTGGGTGGAGGATGGAGGAACTTTAGCACAATTATGGCGATAACAATAATATAGTTGAAAATAGGCTGGAGGTTTTTACATATAGGCTCTAATTGAAGTTAGAGGTAGTTACATATCAGATGCTAATTGTGCTTTGAAACGATGATCAGAAGCTAGAAATTTAACTTCATCGTTGGTGGCATTGAAGTGTGTGAGCTAAGTGCATTAACATGATTGGGAATCTAGTGTGAAGTTGACTTCATCATTGGTGGCATTGACAAGGTAGAGTGCCTAGATGGATGCTTGAAATTTGTTTACTTCAAGTGACATTATAGCCTTCCCATTTGAATCCTCTACGAGATCTAACACCTCTCGATCCAAATAAATGTTGAGTTTTGATTGAATTGCATTATTTGTAATCCAATCTGCTACCTAGTTCACACTTCACTCATGAGTGAACCTTGCATTTTTAAAATCCATAGATAAGAAAAAAAACCCATCCAAACTATTGATTTGTGGTCCCACCATGAAGGCTTTCCCTTCCCAATGAGATAATGGATAATTAGAGGTGAATTTCCTACGATTATAATACTTCTAGGCCTACAAACGTTTGCAAGCATCATTCCATTAATGAGGCCAACAATGTATGTATGTTGTTTGAACAAGATCATAAGAACTGGAGGTTCATCCTAAGAAACCTACCAGTATGTTTACATAGTTGATATCTAACTCTTGCTATATGTAGATTGTTTTTCATTGCTCGATCAAAATTGAGTTTAGCACGTCCTTCATTGAGAGTAGAGCATGATTATATTTGAAAGGGGATCCTATTTGAGTGACAAGGTCAATATTCCAGGCCCAATAATTACAAGAATTTGGATTCATCTTCATAAATGATAGCTTTAGACTATGAATGTTTGATTGATTAAATCGTTGCAAGTTTTTCTCTAATCAAGGGATGTGTACAAGAGAGGATATTTCCCTAAAAAAATAGAGTGTTCTTGACCTTCCAAATTGTCCATATAGAATATGTTGAGGCTATACTCCACATGCTATAGAGACTTTTAAGGCTTCCATTGACCACTACTCCAATTCTAAAATAGTTGGTTAGCATTTCCCACTAGTGGATTAGCCAAACTTACAAATTTCTCCCATTATTCTCATACTTATATGGCACAAACACAAGTAAGGAGAAGGTGGGAGCAATCTTTACACTTATTCTAGCAACATGAGCACCATGTAAGTCCTTGAATACCTTTGTGTTTTAGAGCTTCCCTTGAGATCATTTATACTGCAAAATTTGAAAAAGTTGTCACATTTTCCTAACATTTGAGATCCCAATTTTTTCTCCATATCTTCAATTTTTGGATTTAAACAAGTTTCATAAGTGATATAAGATAAACTTGTTTCAAAAAATAAACCCCTATTGGAGAATCTCGCCTAAGAATATTTTCTCGTTCTCTAAAATGATTCAACTTCCACTGAAGAATGTCCCCACATATGTTAGCATACTCCTCTTAAATATAAATGAGCCAATTAAGAGGGTCTTCACATTCTCTAAAGGGTCTTGTATTTAGTTTTTACTAGCCTGTGACCCCATTTTCCTCACAACTCTATCTTTACCATTAGTTACTTTGCAAATATAGCGTTTTAATAATGGTGTAAATTTTTGGATGGATGCACTTCGTACTCATGAAACTCAAACTCATTGCTACCCTTCCATTTCAACATTTCCTATAATTCAGGGTTGTGCAGACTTCAACCTTTGTTTCATTTTCATTTATAAACTACAAGCATGACACATCTCATCCATACTAGGATTTAGACTGCACCTTGTTTCTCTCAGTACGAAAACAACAAAAAAAAATAGTTCATTCTTTCTATTACTCACGTTTTCTTTTCAGACACCCCAACCCACCTACTTTAATTGTTGTTGGAAGCTATTACTAAAAGTATCAAATTCCTAAACCATATGTTGGCATTCTTACTACCTATTGGCATTCCTATTACTAAAAGTATCAAATTACACCACAGGTTTCTTACTACCTATTGTTTCTGTTGCTTCTTTTTGGATCAATGTGTCTATTTTGACACATTCCTCATTTCCCTTAACTGACTTCTTGTCATTATCCAAGAATTTAGTATAAGATTTTTCATCTGCAGAAATCTTATATGCATCATTCTGTCCAGTCACACCAGTTGCCACTGGCTCCACTAAAGCAGTTGCAGCCTCAACACATACAGACATAGCTTCCTGAGCCCAGTGACATCATTTAGAGGGAGGTAGGGCAGCTTCATCACTCAGT
>LPNX010144762.1:0-11126 GCA_001517045.1 Pseudotsuga menziesii | reverse complement strand
AAAATTGGATGCAAAAAAATATGCAAACGCGGATGCAAAAGTTGAAGCAAAAGTGGGTGTAAAAGTAAGCGCAAAAATGGGTGTGAATTGGGACGCAACAAAAGTGGATCAAAAGTGGATGCAATAGTAGATGCAAAAAAAGACGTAAACATGGATGCAAAATAGGATGCAAAAAGGGATGAAAATGTGCGTGCAAAAGTGGACAAAAAAATGGATGCAAAAGTGGATGCAAAAATGGCTAAAACAAAACGAGATGCAAAACTAGACTCAAAACAAGATGTAAACTTTGATGCAAAACTTGGCGCACAGAGGGATGCAAAAAAAGAAGCAGAAGTGGATGCAAAAGTAGATGTAAAAAATGATTCCAAAGTGGATGAAAAAAAGGGCGTAAAAGTTGATGCAAACATGGGCGTAAAAGGGGGCGCAAAAAGAGTAGATGTACAAACTAGGCGCAAAATTAGGTGCAAAACTAGGCTCAAAACTTGTTGCAAAACTTGATGCAAAACCTATCGCATAACCAGGTGCAAAAACCGGTGCAAATTACGCCGCAATTTGCGCCAGATTTAGAGAAAGGACGCAAAAAATGCCTAAAATAGCACCAACCCGTGAAATTGTGCCATTTTGTCCAAAAATTGAAGAAAAATACACTGAAAGATGGTCTAGACGCAAAAAAGGATGCAAAAAGAGATGCTAAATCCAGTTTTTGTTGTAGTGTTTGTAGCTAATAGGTGTTAGAGAGATGACTATTATATACAACCATAATCTGAGCTTTGAGATAATTGTGTTAGAGAGATAGTTATTATATACAACCATAATCTGAAGTAACAGTACCTCTTGAATGGGCTTCTTGTGCTCTTTTGGGTTGATGCAGTCTGTCACTCCCAGGGTTTTGGATGTAGTGTATGTAATGCAAATAGTGAAACCCTTTATCTAAGGGATGCGAACATTATATATTTTGGTATATCTAACTAATAGTGCATTCTGTTCCTGAATAATTACTTCCATAGAAATTTCATGCTACTATCCTAGTGAGTTAGGCTCATAAATTATGGTCGGCGATTACATTTCCATTAACAAATAAAATGTTAAGGGTAACTTGCCTCGAGCATTTACTTGACTAAGCAGGGTTGAACTTTCAGTCAGAAGCAACATTTCTAACAAGCATACTACCTCTTGTGCTTATGTAAGACAATTCAAGATGACAAATTAAGTATCCTAAAGAATACGTAAGGAAGACTTTTAATAGTTTTCTTAAATTTCTTTGTTTTTGAATGATGGACAACAAAAACGTATCCAACACACTTGAGTCCTCGTAGGACTAGTCAAATGTATATTTTTATTTATTCCTTGGGAATATCAAATATAGTGATTTTAAAAGACATCTCAGAGAACCCAACCCCAAAGAAAGTAAAAACAATACTAACTTTAAACTTGCAATACCTTACTCTCATGCAGAAGGTGTTCATGATGTCCTTGTCCAAGGTTTTGAGAAGACTAATAGCCTGTATAACCATGTTATCCACTCTATTGACATTGAATTTCACGTTGGCTCTGCTGTAGCTGTGCCCAAGACCCAATTGAGCCTTCTCCAAGTCTATGTGATTCAATTACAGAGCTCTATTTACTCATGTTTGCATGATTCCTCAATGTCAAAACTAAATATCCATTCAGTTGATGCTATGATCCATTTTGCTCCAAACCAAGCCAGGATTACTACATATCAGCATTATGTACATCCATCAATTACAGATACCTAGGATATGTATGAACAAAATTAGTCAAGCTCATTCAAAAATATTATAAATGGACAAATAGAAGAAAACAATGTGGTTTAGACATTCCTTAATTTCTATACTCAGATTTATATACGATCACACTTTGTCTCTTAGGAGACAAGTCACTAACGAAACAATGGACATACCTGAGAGAGAGAGAGAGAGAGAGGTAGTTGTATGGCAGAGTGAGAAAAATACAGAGCACAAGGTCACGGATCAATATTGTCAACCTCAAAACATATATAAAAAACAACAAAATCTATTTGCATTTGCAGCAACTGTCGACCCAACAGCTCTCCACCCACAAAACTCAAAATCCCTAATCGAGGTTCTACACCTAACTTGATGAGATTCAAACCATATTCAGTTAATTTTTTTAGGCCTTTCTAGCCACAAACAACTGCACCTAACTGGACTAAATTTTTAACAGCTACACTTATTGCCTCATGGCTTGGGGCTTGAGGTCCAAACTCCACTCAGCGGCATCCATCCACAGTATTTATATTGACCAAAGAAACACCTTATCCTACTGGCCTGCAAGCAACAAATACAACATAGACAACAATTTACCTTCCCAAAGCTAAATCACTATGTATCCTTGCTCAGCTGCCTTTCAAAGACAACTATTCCCTCTGCCGTTACTTAGATAGAAAAATAGTGACAAGTGGATCCTTGGGAGAGGCTGGCAATGCGGGAAAAACATTGATCTCCCTTATAACCCAATTTATCCAAATTTATCATGCATTTCCCTTTGTAATTTATTATATAGGCTTTCCATTTTTATGCTTTGTGTTGCTATTGTATTTTCTATAGGCTGGGAGCATGAGTTTATGGCATCCAATCCTTTTGCAGCTAGTGAATCCATTTATTTTCCTGGAGAGATGACAACAAATCTTTTATGAAAGATTTATTTATAAGAAGACCAATGATCAGTGGGTCAATGCCTTTGATGCAGTGAATGGAGTCTATGAAGGCTTTGGCTGCTAAAACAAATAGATATTGAAGTCGAGATATCTCACGGTCTAATAATAAAGTATTTGTCGGAAGAAGAGAAACTCTATAAGGCTTCAAAGTTGCTTTTTACTACAAGCAAACATAATGTTCTATTATAACCAGCATCAGTGGCTAAGTATTAATCACAATGATTACCATCTAACTACTTTGTATTAGCTATTATGTACGGGGCAAGGAATGCCTTATTATCTATGACTTCGTACAAAGAGGCAATCTTTAAGAGGGCCTTCATATTGAAGAGCATAAACCAATTATTCCATATAAATATTGGTTTACAATGGCTGTGGAGTTGCAGGAGCATTAGATTGGCCCACTTTTGACAAGAAAAATGAAGCCCACAAAAAAGTTGATCACAAAAATAAATTGTATGTTTTTTCAAAGTTTTTGCTTAAAACTCCTACTCTAGCTTTGTTAATGCATTCTAATGATATAGGCTTGCCTATGGGTTCATAGGGGAAACTTATCAAATATATTACTATTTCTTCTTTGGATTTATGGTAAAATGATGGGTGAATTCTAGGGTTTCATGCACATGCAAAATTGATGCTAGCATTGTTGGAAGAACACAAGCACAAGGAGGATCTAGGGTTTTCTTGGTTGCTCCATTGGTAAATTTTGGTGAAATTATGCTTCTATGGATTGATTGGTGGTTGTAATGCTGCGTTTTCTCTGAATTAGGGCTTTTTACCATCTTTTGTCAACTTTTACATTTTACAATTGAACATCTTCTTGAAGGAATTTTCTCTTGTTTGTCCTTATATCTCTGATTTTTTCCCTAATTAGGATCCTCCAACAAACCCTAGAGGTAAATATGGTAGTATTTCATGGAAACTGAAACTGAAAATACCAATGTGTACCATGCCCAACTCACAACCTACAGGGATAAGCACAAATATAAACATAGGTTTACCACTGCACAATCAACCATTAAAGTTGAACAAGATCATAGATTAATAAACAAATTAGAAAACTACCGGAGAAAGATAAACTGGGGCAGATAACAATATACTCATGCGGAATAATAGGGAAACAATGCTTCAGATACCATTTTCCTCACAAGTCTATGTATCTTTTTCTGTCTTTTGACCTTTCACATTCCCATCAAACTCAAATGCCTATCAAATTTCTTGTAATGAAATGCCTACATTTAATTTTGTTGTCCTAGATATATGGTATTGGTAAAGTATTACCAAGGGGCCAGTTATCACGATAAATCAAAATATTTAAGGTAATTGTTTAGATCAGATATAACAAAATTCGCCTCTATGTATGGTAATCATCATCTTCAACTAAATGTATGTGTGTGCACATAAATAAATACCCAATACTCAGCTCAATCAAACAAAAGAAAACATATTTATACCTTGATTTCTGGATCTTCACACTGTCTTCTTATGCTTTACCTTTCAAAACATCATTCAACATACTTCATTTTTTGTCTTGTTGCAATAGTTTCATGTTAGGACCCATCAAATATATTTATGTTTGTTTATGAAAATAACAAAAACAATCTAAATAAATACAATTCTATTACAATGTAAATTACAATACTATTCAACTATTCAAGTAAATTAATTGTTAAGAATATATCACATGATAAAACATGGATAACCAAAAATACTATGTATATAAGGCCATCGATCTAATCAAAACTCCATTTCTTGCCTCTTAACTATGGAAATGTTTCTCAACGCTATCTGTAACAAGTTCCAATGGAGGAGTCAAATAGCAGTAGTGAAAATTACATAGTAAAAATATAGAAATAGATGTTTTTTAATGTATTCTTCCTTACCATTCATTGAGCTCCTCTCTATTTCGAGAATAATTTAATACTAAACAGGACTAACCACTTGAAGGTGGAAGCTCTTATGGCCCCTCCCCCCCCTCGCATCACTCTCAACTCCCCAAACCCAATGCCTATACTTGCAAATAACAATTTATTTCACTATTTCACAAAGCAAATAACAATGCATCTACAATGCAAATTATTTCACTCAATAGTTGAAAAATGCTTTCATTAAATCATTCTTTAAAACATTCATTCAACCATTCAATCATTCAATAGCTAAAAAACCATTCATTAACTCATTAATTAAAACATTAATTTAGTCAATGGCAGAAAAAAAAAATCAATAAACAATTCAATAAAGCATTCATTCATAAAACAAAGGAAAAAAGCAATAATTTTTTTTTTTTTTATAAATAAGAATTACTCAAAATTTTTTATAATTAAGAATTACCAAAACCTGTTCCATTCATCAAACTGTACATGGACTGTTCAGCTGAGAAATTTTTTCCTTCCTGTGCATGAAGACTGATTTTTTGCTATGCTTTCAAAAATATATTTCAAAATTACAAAAAGTTTTAGAGTGATGGATTTATAAAAGGCTTGTGTGGATATTATATGGCCTTGGAGTCCCGTGTTTCCAAAATTTTCCATTCACCCCATTGCAATGTCATACCCTTCTTTGAGAGCCTGTCTACCTCCTTATTTCGCTCCCTGTAAACATGAGTGAAAGAGATTGATTCAAAGAATGAGAGAGAATGGGTTGTCTCTTCAAATAATGCATCTAGACAAGCAGTTCTACATTTATGTATCTTATTCATCCAGTTTATAACCACCATTGAGTCACCATATGCTTGTAACTGTCTGCAATTTCTTTCATTGGCAAAACAGAGAAGTAATTTCAATGTCATGAGTTCTGCATAGTTGTTGGTTCCAGTTCCCAGGCCCAAAGAAATTTGAAAAAAATGACTTTGATTTAGATATAAGCATGCACCTCCTGAGTTTGTGCATCGATGCTTGTTTTCTTCCATCCAATTGCTAGACCTCCAGAGTGGCCGATGGCACTTTGCGCTGTGAAAGAGTATTGCAGAAGAAGTGATGTTAAACTAGTTTCAACTTCCAGCTCTGGACCCATTGTTTCTTATAGAAGGATGACTTTTGGTGATAGAACCTCCATCATCCTTTTTAGGGCAAGATTTTTTCGAGTGCATGCCAGACCCTTGCAGTTTAGGGAGACAAATTTCATTTGGGCACCCCATATGGGGTTTACCCTACTCTAAGTGCCCCGAAAATGGTTGTTTGTCTGCCACTTGCCTGATCCCTGAGCGCCATGCTTTGGGCCGTAGAGAGGTGAGGTGGTCTTCCTCTCCCTTTCCCTTTGGATGTGATCCTGGGATTTACCCCTAGTACTTTTGTAGGGATTTTTTGTTTTTGAGGGATTGGAATGTCCCTTGAATGAAGGTGGAAATGGATAGAGGAGGACTGAGTGGGTGAGTCATTTTTTATGGTGGAAGGGGAGGCTGCCTGGTTTGAATTGGAGGTACTTTTGAATGTGGGGGAGGAGGTGACATTTTTTGGGGGAGGGGGACTATTTGTGATAGGGGTAGGCAACAATTTTTCCTCATTCAAAGATAAATCATTCAGATGATTGCTAAGGGAAGAAGTGTTCATACTCGGTGGGGGAGATGCGATCGAACATTGTTTCGTCTATTGAGGAGGCCCTTCTGCTGCTGCTACTCTCGCTCTTTTCGGTTGATCCAATGGTTGTTCTGTGCCCTCTGCTGCTGCTGCCAGTCCTTCCAGGCGATCCAATAGTTGTTCTTCGGCTTTTGTCATGGGGTGTTCTTTCGCCATTCCTGGATTCGGGATGTTTTCTTTTGAGCTCGAGACCCCTGTTCGCCTAACCCATTTCTTTCTGCCAGAGATTGTGGGAACATAGTTGGGACAGTTTCTTGCCAAGTGTCTTGTCTCATGGCATCTGTGGCAACGAAACGGGAGTCCCTCGTAGTCTAGCAGCTGTTTTTTTGTTTTGTTTTGACAAGTCAGATATAAGTATTCCCTTAGGCTTATTCTAATATTTAGCGAAACTAGGATCCTTGCAACCTTCTGGATTTTCGTTTGCTGGTAGGATAGATTCGCCTCAATGAAAGTCCCCAAAGCATTTCCAATGTCGGTGAATGAGTCTGGGTTCCAAAGTTCCCAAGGTAACCCTGGAAGGCGGACCCAGACTGGTATGGTGTATAATCTTTCTGTGTCCGCATCGAACGGAGGCATCCATCTTTTAAGCTAGAAAGGGGTTTTTTCATATGTCTAGACTTTCCTGAGGATGTGGTCTGCATCCTCTCTGCAATTGAACCGGTATCCGAACCAGCCCTTTGCTAATGGTGTGATATCCAGGCTTCCACCTTGCAGCCCAGTCCAATTATGTCTAACCCAATCTTCCATTTTACCCTATGTTGGGTTTTGTCCTCTGATTTTTCCAATAAGGGCCAGCCCATCCATCTCTTGTGCTTCTCTCATGGAAATATTTACACTGTAAACTAGGTTACATTCTCCTCCAGACGGGTTTATACAATGGGTTTTCCATTTTTTGGAGCAGGGGAAGGATTCCTTCGAGCTTTTATCAGACGGGGCATCTTTGCTTCCTGAGTTGGGTTTTATCTGAGGGATGCTCGGAAGCTCGTTTGGCGACTGTACCTGTACCTGTTTTGTGATGGATGCTATTTGTGCTGCTAGTGGGTTGCCTCCTCTGTTCAGGGCTTCCTCCGAAGGTGGATATTGAAGCTCCGATTGAGGTAGATCATTGCTGAGGGATTTTGCATTCTGAGAGAGCTGGTTTGCTGGAAAAAGGGTGAAAGGTGTTCCCCCTATGGCTGGGTTTAACGACCTTGCTGCAAAAATCCCTAACAACCCTTTTTCTGTGGGTGATGGCGTGTCCGAAATCCTAGCTTCTAGTCCAGCTGGCAATTTTTCAAGGGCATTTTGGACAGCTCTCGGTGACGGGATTGCGGGAATTTCCGGAGGTGTGAAGATGTTTAACCCGTGCCACGGGTCAGCTAAATAATCTACCCTGTCTTCCGGTAAAACATTTTCTATCTCCATACTGATCACAGCCTTCCTTTCCGTTCCCATGTTCCGACAAAAAACCAAAAACAAAAAACTATTCCTTCCTGTAAAAATCAATTTAAAATGCCTTACCTGTCACCTGTCCTCCGTGGAGCCCCCGCTTTATGAGATCTGCATAAAAAAATCTATATCGCCCGTTGGTTCCCTGACACTACCAGGGTCGAAAATCTGACTCCATGATCACGACCTTCCTTTCCGTTCCCATGTTCCGGCAAAAAACCAAAAACAATAAAATTACCATATTCCTTCCATGCATATAACCGCCCGTCGGATTTTATATAACATGCATATATACCGCCTATCGGATATCCGACTCTCCAGTGTCGGATCCGACTCTCCAGTGTCGGATAACCGCCAGTTTTTCTTTTGCAGACGTCGAAGATCCGACCCGTGTAGTGTCGGTTCCCCGACACTACCAGGGTTGGAAATCCGACTTACTAGTGTCGGATATTCAACATCTCTATAAATATTTTGTTATCGGCATTTTATTGATTGATTGTTGTCCAACACATCCGTGCGAAATGTCAGATGATGTCAGATTCTAACGTCGGAATTCGGGTTCAAATCCTATTGTGGTTTGAGAGGCAAGCAACCAAGAATGGATCCACAAAAAACAATGGCATCCCCTCTACAAATGATTTTCAAAGAAAGTAATGCTATCCCCTCTACAGACCAAAGCTTGAGTAAACCTCTTATTTGTTTTTTTCCCATTTTATTATATTTAATAGAAACAATCAACTAATGAATCTCTGAACGAGTAACCAAACAAAAGTGAAAACATTCTTGAATACAAAAATGAGAATGTGTCTTTCCAATTCAACATGTGTTTTTTCTCTTAAACAATGAAAGGATGGAATCCTTAAGAAAGAAAAAAAAACTCTATTAATCTTTGAAGCAAAATAAAGTATAATTAATTTGAAACAATTTAATAAAATAAAGTATAAATTAATTTAAAAGAATTTAATTAAAAATATAAGATGATAATATAGAAGACTTTGAGATAATTTAATTAAAAATCAATCAAATAATAGATATTAATGCACTAAGTAATTTGAGTGATTAAATACTTTGAAATGCCAACAAATGAAAATAATGGCTTAATACTTGTTTTTCATAGTTGATATAATTCCCCCTTGACCATGAAATTTGAACTTAAAATTATCACAGTTATCCAGCGATATCAAGCCTAATTAACCATCAACTAGTCAAATAGAAACAAGTAATATTATTACCACCTGCAAGCTTGTACAGTTGTCAATAACTAATAATAAGAATATTGGAAAAAAATGCAAAAGCAAGATGAGCGAGATTGGGCAGCCATGGCCAAAGTTGTTCGGTACTCTATAGTTATAAATGTATACATTTTTTAAGGTGTGCTGCATTTATGGGCGAAACAATAGAATGATTAATTGACATCATGCCTAACTCATCCTACACTGATCCGTTTTCTATAGATGGATAGTGGATCGAAGCCTTGATGGATCTGCAGTATATTAAAAAAAATTAAATACCAAATTGTCGTGAGATTTTACACATGTTCCCATGCTAGATTATCTCAATTTATAGTGTATATTGGAAATCATGCTTTTACTAGGAAACATATGCAATCACTCACATGTTTGTCATGGTCAAGTCATGATAAAGAAGGTTGCATGGCAGCGGATACGTGTCGAGCATAGATTGTTAGATCTAAATGTTAGTTTGTTAAGCGTGTTGCTATTTGAGCATGTTGTTGTACATGTTGCAAAAATTACAAAAAATATTTGTGTTATATCCTATATGTAACTTGCCAGATTTGTGCTATATCCTAGATGTAACTTGCCATTGTAGGTTCTACAAAGCAACTTGATATATCATAAGTATATACTAGCTGGATATACCAGTGGTGTAGGTTTATGTGGACTTGATGACAGTGCCTCAATAGCTATATACTACTCCAAATGTAAATATTTAAATAGGCTTTAAACTGGTGAATCCATACAAGTATACATGTAATCCATAAGACAAAATGCATGTCAATTTAGGGAGAGATAGCTATTATATAAAGGAATTTTAGCTTAAGTTATTTTATTGGATAATATGTATACTTTTTATTAGGTTAATACATGATGGTGCACAACCCCCATACTATCCCAACACCAAAGCAAAAAGAAAAAGAAAAAGTGTGGGGGCAATGTACCTTGAAAAATAAACATCCATGAAGAGAATGATACACTAGGTATACAAAATTAATTATTGGTTTAAAATTTTAGAATAAAAATAAATAAATAAAACTAATATGAAAAATAAAAAAGATGATGTTTTATAGAGAATTATATTAACCTATAAAAAATGTTTTATATAGATTAAAATATTAATTGCGCCGAGAGGCGCTCTACAGCCTAGTATGGGGGAGATCTTGTAACCTGATGTAACATTACTAACGTTTGTAACATGTCGGCCAAAAATAATAGTGATAGTGAATATTATGGGAGAGATCTTGTAACATGATGTAACTTTTGTAACGTTTGTAACATGTCGGCAAAAAATAATAATGATAGTGAATATTATGGGAGAGATCTTGTAAGGTTTGTAACCTTTGTAATATTAAAGAAACTAATGTAAAAAGTAGTAAATATTTTGTCAGCCTAATAATCTAAGGTGGTAAAGTTTCTTTTGAAATACAAATACAGTCGCTATATTCTCTATCGAAATTGTGCATGGCAGTGAAAAAAAAAAGCACCTATGCCTCTACCTATTCATGATAGATGAGAGATGGCAGCTTTCTGTTCAGTTTCCAATTGTTTGAGTGATAATCGTGATGATTCCTGTACACTATTTCATGCTCATCGTGCTCTTCCATAATTTCAAGGGCGGCGCAGACATATAAACCTAATTTTCTATGAAGCTCATTCCCGCTATTAACTGCAACCCCATCAACTTATATTCCTTCTTGCTTCTTCGCCACTTCTACGACCTGTCAGCACTCTAGAATTTAAATTATACTTTTGATGTTGACTTTTGATATTTCTTCAATTAAATTTTACTCGTTTATCTAAAGGATTGCGATACAATTTTTACTATTTTGTGACGCTCCAAGTTGTATTTTTAGTGGATTACAGTAGAAATATTGACTTTCATTTGCCAAATATGGCCGGCTGCATGTTCATCACCTTCAGACTACGCTTCAACTTCTACCGATGAAAAATTGGTTAGTTCAGATTTGTTAGATCATGGATCTTCAAAAGTCACACTACAACAAAAACTGGATTTAGCGTTGAATTTAGCGCCGGATTTTAGTGTAATTTTTTCATAATTGTGGTGAACAATCCGGCGCTAAACCAGGTGCTATTGTACATTTTCATAAAACGCCGTCTATTGCATCTTTTTTTTCGTCCTTTTTAACATCCATTTTTGTGTCCATTTTTGCACCCAATTTTTTGCAT
>LPNX010144760.1:75251-89676 GCA_001517045.1 Pseudotsuga menziesii | reverse complement strand
TAGATATCAACTCCAATAAAACCACCAAATTCCTATTTGACTTTGGACATGGGACTTATATTATTGATGTATGTGTATGAATGTGCTGGAAATATAGCTATAGTTAGCTTCCGTTCTTAAAATATTGCATGTTGAATGAAAGTTAATGCGTGTTAGTTTTAATAATATATTTTTTCATCTAACAAAATCACATTGTCATCAATCACATTACACCATGATAGAAATCTAGCTATGTTAGTTTTCATAATGTAGTTTTTCATCTAACAAAATCACATTGTCATCAATCACATTGCACCATGATGGAAATCTAGCTGTGTTAGTTTTCATAATGTAGTTTTTCATCTAACAAAATCACATTGTCATCAATCACATTACACCATGATGAAAATCTAGCTGTGTTGGTTTTCATAATGTAGTTTTTCATTTAACAAAATCACATTGTCATCAATCACATTACACCATGATGGAAATCTAGTTGTAGTTAGCTTTCATTCATAAAACATTGCATGGTGACTAAAAGCTAATTTGTGTTAGTTTTAATATGGTAGTTTTCTGTCTAACACAACCACATTGTTATCAAATACATTACACCATAATGAAAATATAATGGAATTAGCTTCCTTCTAACAACATAGCATGGTAAGTGAAACCTAACATGCGATTGCTTTCATAAGTAAGTTTTCCATCTAACACAACTACATTGTCATCAATCACATTGCACTATGATGGAAATCTAGCTGGAGTTAGTTTTCGTTCTTAAAACATTACACGGTTAGTGAAAGCTAAAGTGTGTTACTTTTCATAAGATAGTTTTTCATCTGACACAACCACATTGTCATCAATTAGTTTTTCATCTGACACAACCATATTGTCATCAATTACATAGCACCATGATGGAAATCTAGTTACAGTTAACTTTTATTCTTAAAACATTACACCGTGAGTAAAAGGTAACGTGTGTTAGTTTTTCATAATGCAGTTTTAAATCTAACACGACCACATTGTCATCAATCACATTGCACCATGATGGAAATGTAGCTGGAGTTGGATTTCATTCTTAAAACATTGCACGATGAGTGAAAGTTGATGTGTGTTAGTTTTCATAAGGTAGCTTTCTATCTAAAACAACCACATTGTCATCAAATATATCACACCATGATGGAAATATAGCTGGAGTTATCTTTCATTTTAACAACATGTCATGATGAGAGAAAGTTAATGTGTGTTAGCTTTCATAAGGTAGTTTTTCATTTACCACAACCACATTGTCATCAATCACATTGTACCACAATGGATATCTAGTTGGAATTAGATTTCGTCCTTAACTCATTGCACAGTGAGTGAAATCTAATGTGTGTTAGCTTTCAAAATGTAGTTTTTTATCTAGCACAACCACATTGTCATCAATCACAATTCACCATGATGGAAATCTAGTTGGAGTTAGCTTTTGTTCTTAAGACATTGCACGATGAGTAAAAGATAATGTGTGTTAGCTGTCATAAATTAGTTTTTCATCTAACACGGTCATATTGTCCTCAAATACATTACACCATGATGGAAATCTAGCTGGAGTTAACTTTCCTTCTAACAACATGGCATGATGAGTGAAAGAAAATGTGAATTAGTTCATTGCACCCTGATGGAAAGCTAGATGGAGTTAGCTTTTGTTCTTAAAACATTTCATGGTTGAGTGAAAGTTAATGTGTGTTAGTTTTTGAAATGTAGCTTTCTATCTAAAACAATCACATTGTCATCAAATACATAACATGATGATGAAAATCTAGCTATAATTAGCTTTCCTTTTAACAATGTGTTAGCTTTCATTCTTAAAGCATTGTATGGTGAATGAAATCCTAATGTGCGTTAGCTCATTGCACCAAGATGGAAATCTAGTTAGTATTAGCTTTTATTTTTAAAACATTGCACGGTGAGTGAAAGTTAATGTGTGTTAGAATTCATAAGGTACTTTTCTATCTAAAAGAGTCACATTGTCATTAAATACATAACACCATGAAGAAAATCTAGTTGAAGTTAACTTTAGTCCTTAAATCATTGCACGATGATTGAAATCTAATGTGTTAGCTTTCATAATGTAGTTTCCATCTAACACAACCAGGTTGTCATCAATCACAATGCACCATGATGGAAATCTAGTTGTTGTTAGCTTTAATAAGTTAGTTTTCCATCTAACACAACCACATTATCATCAAATACATTACACCATGATGGAAATCTAGTTGGAGTTAGCTTTGCTCCAAACAACATAGCCAGATTAGTTTTCTATCTAACACAGTCACATTGTCACATTGCACCGTGATGGAAATCTAGTTGGAGTTAGCTTTCGACCGTAAATCATTGCACGGTGAGTGAAATATAATGTGTGTTCGCTTTCATAATGTAGTTTTCCATTTAACATAGCCAAATTGTCATCAATCAAAATGCACTATGTTGAAAATCTTGCTAGAGTTAGCTTTTGTTCTTAAAACGTTGCAATATGCGTTAACTTTCGTAAGGTAGTTTTTTATCTAACACAGCCACATTGTCATCAAATACATTACATCATGATGCAAATCTACCTGGAGTTAGCTTTCCTTCTAACAACATAACACGATGAGTGAAAGCTAATGTGTGTTAGCTTCCATAAGGTAGTTTTTCATCTAACACAACCACATCGTCATCAATCTCATTGCTCCGTGATGGAATTATAGCTGGAGTTACCTTTCATCCTTAAATCATTGCACGATGAGTGAAACGTAATCTGTGTTAGCTTTCATAATGTAGTTTTTCATCTAGCACAATCACATTGTCATCAATCATAATGCACCATGATTAAAATGTAACTATAGTTAGATTTCATTTTTAAAACATTGCACGGTGAGTAAAGTTGATGTATGTTAGCTTGCATTAAGTAGTTTTTCATCTAACACAACCACATTGTCATCAAATACATTACACCATGATGGAAATCGAGCTGGAGTTAGCTTTTCTTTTAACAAAATGGCACGATGAGTGAAAGCTAATATGTGTTATCTTTCATAAGGTAGTTTTCCATGTAACACAACCACATTGTCATCAAACACATTGCACCGTGCTGAAAATCTAGTTGGAGTTAACTTTCGTCTTTAAATCATTACACAGTGAGAGAAATCTAATGTGTGTTAGCATTCATAATGTAGTTTTTCATCTAGCACAACCACATTGTCATCAATCACAATGCACCAAGATGAAAATCTAGCTAGAGTTAGTTTTTCTTCTTAAAACATTGTACGGTGAGTAAACTAATGTATGTTAGCTTTCATAAGGTATTTTTCCATCTAGCATAGCCACATTGTTATCACATACAATACATCATGATGAAAATCTAGCTAGAGCTAGTTTTCCTTCTAACAACATGGCACTATAAGGGAAAGCTTATGTAGTTTTTCATCTAGCACAACCACATTGTTATCACATACAATACATCATGATGAAAATCTAGCTAGAGCTAGTTTTCCTTCTAACAACATGGCACTATAAGGGAAAGCTTATGTGTGTTAGCTCATTACAACATGACATAAATCTAGCTGGAATTAGATATTTTTTTTTAACATGGCACGATGAGTTATAGCTAATGTGTATTAGCTTTCATAAGGTAGTTTTCCATGTAATACAACCCCATTGTCATCAATCATAGTGCGTTGTGTTGGAAATCTAGTTGAAGTTAACTTTCATCCTTAAATTGTTGCACGATGAGTGAAATCTAATGTGCGTAAAATTTCATTGTGTAGTTTTCTATCTAACAAAGTCACATTGTCATAAATCACAATGCATCATGATAAAAATCTAGTTGGAGTTAGCTTTCATTCTTAAAACATTGCACAGTGAGTAAAGGATAATGTTTGTTAGCTTTCATAAGGTAGTTTTTAATCTAACACTGCCACATTGTCTCATTACACCATGATGGAAATATAGTTGGAGTTATCTTTCAACCTTAAATAATTGCACAATGAGTGAAATCTAATATGTGTTACCTTTCATAATGTATTTTTTCATTTAGCACAACCACATTGTCATCAATCAAAATGCACTATTTTGGAAATCTAGCTAAAGTTAGTTTTCGTTCTTAAAACGTTGCACAGTGAGTAATAGCTAATGTGTGTTAGCTTTTGTAAAGTAGTTTTCCATCTAACACAGCCACATTGTCATCAAATACATTACACCATAATGCAAATCTAGCTGGAGTTAGCTTTCCTTCTAACATGGCATGGTGAGTGAAAGATAATGTGTGTTAGATTTCATAAGGTAGTTTTCCATCTAACACAACACATCGTCATTGATCACATTGCACTGTGATGGAAATCTAGCTGGAGTTAGCTTTCGTCCTTAAATCATTGCACAGTGAGTGAAATCTAATGTGTTAGCTTTCATAATGTAGTTTTCCATCTAGCACAACTACATTATCATAAATCACAATGCACTATGATGGAAATCTACCTAGAGTTAGCTTTCATTCTTAAAACATTGCATGGTCAATAAAACTAACGTATGTTAGCTTTCGTAAGGTAATTTTTCATTTAACACAACCACATTGTTATCAAATACATTACACCATGATGGAAATCTAGTTGGAGTTATTTTTCCTTCTAACAACATGGCACTATAAGGGAAAGCTTATGTGTGTTAGCTCATTACACCATGATGGAAATCTAGCTGGAGTTAGCTTTCCTTTAAACAACATGGAATAATGAATGAAAGCTAATGTGTGTTAGCTTTCATAAGGTATTTTTCCATTTAACACAACCACATTGTCATCAAGCACATTGCATCATGTTGGAATTCTAGCTAGAGTTAGCTTTCATCCTTAAATCATTGCATGGTGAGTGAAATCTAATATGTGTAAACTTTCATAGTGTATTTTGTCATCTAGCACAACCACATTATCATCAATCACAATGCACCATGATGGAAATCTAGCTAGAGTTAGCTTTCATTCTTAAAACATTGCACGGTAAGTAAAGCTAATATCTATTAGCCTTCATAATGTAGTTTTTCATCTAACACAACCACATTGTCATCAAATACATTACACCATGATGAAAATCTAGTTGGAGTTAGATTTTCTTCTAACAACATGGCACTATAAAGGAAAGCTTATGTGTGTTAGCTCATTACACCATGATGAAAATCTAGCTGGAGTTAGCTTTCTTTTAACAACATGGCACGATAAGTGAAAGCTAATGTGTATTATCTTTCATAAGGTAGTTTTCCATCTAACACAACCACATTGTCACATTGCACCATGATGAAATTCTAGCTGGAGTTGGCTTTCAACATTAAATCTTTACACAGTGAGTGAAATCTAATGTGTGTTTACTTTCATAATGTAGTTTTCTATTTAACACAACCACACTGTCATCAATCAAAATGCACCATTTTGGAAATCTAGCTAGAGTTAGATTTCATTCTTAAAACGTTGCATGGTGAGTAATAACTAATGTATGTTAGCTTTTGTAAGGTAGTTTTCCATCTAACACAATGTCATTGTCATCAAATACATTACACCATGATGCAAATCTAGCTGGAGTTAGCTTTCCTTCTAACAACATGTCACAATGAGTGAAAGATAATGTGTGTTAGCTTTCATAACGTAGTTTTCCATCTAACACAACACATCGTCATTGATCACATTGCACCGTGATAGAAATCAAGCTGGAGTTAGCTTTCGTCCTTAAATCATTGCACGATGAGTGAAATCTAATGTGTGTTAGATTTTATAATGTAGCTTTTCATCTAGCACAACCACATTGTCATCAATCACAATGCACAATGATGGAAATCTGGCTAGAGTTAGTTTTCATTCTTAAAACATTGCAGGGTCAGTAAAGCTAAAGTATGTTAGATTTCATAAGGTAGTTTTCCATCTAACACAGCCACATTTTTATCAAATACATTACACCATGATAAAAATCTAACTGGAGTTAGATTTCGTTCCTTTCTAGGAGAGTACATTGTGTCCTCTACTATTACAGCCCAGTTGGATATGATTGCCTTCCTCATTGTGGTGGTAAGAGGAAATTCAATGATGTAAAGGATTACTCTTTGTACATTATATTGACTTATAAAGTTAAGCCTTTTGAAACAACAACAAAAAAGTATTTACTAGTTTCATCCAACCTCCCCTCCAAGCATATAGGACATTTCCAAATTTAAATATTCATCTCTATGAGAATAACTAGAAAACCTGCTGGTTATCTTTATAATTTTATTTCCTGAAGTCACATATACTGAACAAAAGGAGACCCAAGCTCCAAAACTTCTCATAAACTTCCATATTGTGCACCTTTATTAAGTTAAATTCCATACATATATGGAGAAAATTCTTTTTTGGATTCCACTTGTGTAATGATTCAAGGATTCAACTTGATTGAAGGATCCAAATGCTACTACAACAATTGCTACACAATCTACCACGCAAACCTATCCAAACTTTCCATGAGTGCCCCACGTGGGTTGAACAATACTCCAAACAAGGCATGAATGGTCACACAGGTAAATCACCCCCTATAGGGCTTTCGTTTCATACACGAGTCCCTAACACACATCAAACCTAGATTTTTTAAGGATTTTATGACTATTGTTTATACTTTTGTCACATTTTCTAACGCAAAAGGCTATATCAAATTTTTATATTGTTATTCTAGGGCACACAATGCACTCAAAACCCCTCCAAATAGTTTGTAAATGAGAATTGAGTTCTCTTACCATCCCTGCTCATGCCCAAAATTGGAGCTTTAACCATCAAAATTGGACTAGAACTTACCAAAGCTAGTTTTATGTTGTTATTCATCACCTTTTAAGACTAAAACATGCCCAAAAATGTATTTCAACCCTTAGATTTAGCCCATATTCAAAGGTTATGTCTTGTTACTACTAATTTATAGTCGAAAATGATCCCCACAAGACAATTGTGAAATATTTCCTAAAGGCTTCCTGGCCAACTCAGTAGTAACCTCCAAGTAAGTATCTTCAACTTTGTCCAATACATATGCCACCTTCTCAGCACTGCAGGTTATGGTTTCTTGTGGAGATAAACATGAACTCAGACTATATATATGTGTGTAACTTTTCATTTGAATGGGTTATCCTGAGCGCTCATTACATGCATAAATACTTATATAAAACCCAAAGAATCCATGTTTTTTTTGTGGGGGAGCATGTACATATTTTGAAAACTTCTCGTTTTAGGGTTATAGGCTAGGAGGGAGAGGTTGCAGAACAAAAAGAAAGTTTCCCTTTGATGGGTAGGAATGCCCTTGGACCCTTTCCCCCACTTCCATAGCTGACTAGTAAGGCTCTGGATCCATAGCTACTCACTTGGCTACTTGGATTGGATTATATCCTTGGTTACTCAACTTGGTTACCATCCTATACTCCCTAAATGAAAACAACCCATTTAACCCGTCTGCAGCTTATTCTAAAATATCAAATTTTCAACATCTTGGCCCTTCAAGATATCAAAGTTTTTTGTTTTCTTCTTTGAGAAAGCACCATTTTACTTCATTGCCTCCTATTCACCCTCCTTAAGTGTATTTCTCTCTTTCATGAAAATGAACAGACAAAGCATAATGAATCTGCTGACTGCCAACTTTTTTTTACCATCCACCAATTGAAACAAACCTTGATCTTTGGCACTTATAAATCATCTTCTTGCACTTCTTGTCAGCAATTAAAATTTGATTATTACTGAAGGAAAACATTGAACTATGGGCTATGCTTCATTATCCAACTAACAGAAATAATTTTTTCTGTGAACCAGGGACATCATCATAAATAAAAACCTCTTACCTCTCATCTGAACTTTCCCACTTCTCAACTCTGGATTTTCTCCACCACTCGAATACAGAATTAGAGTTGGATTTGTCCTCAACAAAATCAATATACCAGTCTTTCTGATTAGTAAAATGTTGTGAGAAACTTGAATTGAGGATAACACTCCTACTCTCCACCACCTGGCCTAGGCTGAATTGATAGCTAATCACCCAGCTGTTGGAATGACCTTTTAGTTATTACACAATTGTTGATGAAGTCCAGTTGTTTGACAAACTCACATCTTATCCTTTTATTTAAAAGTACATGCTTATTTTGTGCTAAAAGTTTGGTGACAGTTGGCATGCTTCTTTAGTGATTACGAGTGTGCCAATGGGATGCTAGTTAGCGTCTCTTGATACAATTTCTCATGTCAATATATCTCCTGGATTTACCCAACCAAGTGTTCCTGCTTGTCATTTTTCAAGATTTCCAACCAAGAAATTTAAAGTATTCTTGTATGATATATGTTTTCTCCCCAAGATATTTTACTCTTTAGGTCCATCCTTTCGAGGCATTTGTATTAGATCACTATGGATCAGAATTCCATTTGATAGTAGAATTTTATGCCCACACTCCTCAGAGATCATTTACTAGTAATGCTAGGCTTTCTGGTAAGTAGCTCATTTTTTTGATGAATTTGTACCCAACCTCCATAGTTTACCCTCATCCTTACTAACTGCTTCAATGCTACCAGGTTCTGTAATCTCCTAATTCTTGTCTCTTGTCCAACCGCCTCTGCTCATACTTTTCTTGATGAGTCCAACCCTTGTAGTTTTCTCCAGGTCTAAGCTACTATTTCAATGCTTCTAGGTTATTCAGCAAGATTCTAATTGTTGCCTCTTATCTGGCAGCCTCTGTTTTCCCATAACACATTGTTCAGGGAGTCATCCAATGCCTTAAAGGAATAGCAATTTTTAAAATTTAATTAGCAATCTCTTTTGGGAGCTTTTTTCTCATAGTCCTCCTATTTGTAGCATTTAATATCCAATATCAATTGTTTTTAAGGTACCTTATTAGTGAGGGGGACTTGTTAAACAATTTTTAATCCTTGGTGATGGGTCAGTGTTTGAACCTGCGATAATATCATGAATTCAACGTACATGAACTCAAGTGTCCTTACTTGTACATTAACCATCTATTGGACTACCTTTCTAGTGTTACAGCAACTGCTAGCTTCCTGAGACTCATGAAGAGTTGAAATTTGGTCCAAAGGGCACAAAGTTGGATTCCCACACAGATACCAGGACTGTTAAACTAACTTCTGACACTAATACTTTGTCAGGAATATATTCAACTTATAAACCTCCACAATTCGGTGTGCCTATGGCTTTCAACAGTCCTCACAAACTAAATTCTAACTTAGCAATACCAGCAGGATCATATGGCCACTCAATTACTTTACATCCGCAGCCAAATACGTCAGTTTTAGTGGCAATTGTATCATCATCAAGTGCTACTTCTGTGAGGTCTGATCCTATGCATACATCTTCAGGTCAAAATATGCCAACTATGGCATAGTCTGGTGGAACATTGGATCTATCAAAACGTTTCACTCGGGTTGAAGAAACTAGCCTCATTTCATTGGAGGCTCTGCAAATGAAATCTTCTTGTTCAACATCATCTGCTACTGAGAGAATTTACGGTTCAACTCCTTTAGCTGTTTTAGTGGCTGTCAGCGGAGACATATTTGGTTCAAAATTCACTACTGTGACTGAACTGTCAGCTACAAAGAAGTCTGATGCTGCAGTTAAAAAAATTCCAATGAACATGCCTAGCCCAGAAACAGTTGTTCCTATTGAAAATATTATTTTAACTTCTGTTTCTGCCCCTGGCCTGAAACAAAATAACTCTTTTAAGGAAAAGAAGAATAGTGAATGTGTGAAATTAATAGGTCATGTAACAATGGAAAATATGAGAAAGATAACTAAATCCAAGTAGAGAAATAAAAAACAGCAGCTGTAGCAACATGCACCATCAACTGCTACCCTGCATCCAAGCCCTAAGTCACATTTCGAATCTAAAGGGTAGGGTGTCTTAGAGATATTGCTTAGTGAACTTGGTCATTGTAATGGGAAGGTAGATAAATCTTTGTCCGATCACATTCCATTACCTACGTCAATGGCTACTTCAAGTTTATCCCCACAGAAGGCACAAAACCCTAAGTTGCAGTGCACATAAGTCTTCACCTATAGTAGCTAAAGTTGATGACATGAATGTCTCCTCAGGGGCTACTATTGAGCTGGTCAGAAAGGATTTAGGAAATATTGTACCATTTCCATTGTTGGAGCATGGCTCTATAGTCTGTTCATCCAATTTAATTAGTGATTCATTAAGGACATGCAAAATATGCGTAGAAAAATAGACATCAGTACAGAAAGCAAATCACATGGCAATTCCATCCTCGCAGAAAACTGGCGCTTCAGAACCTATGAGTGAGATCTTAGGTAAGGATACATGCATGAGGATATATGTATCAGTTGCAGATTCAAGGACTGCAACTGAATTTTCCAGTCAAGGTGAGCCTTTATACTTGAATTCAGTGGGCCCTCTATTTAATGGGGAGGGCACCCTGGAAGCATCCCTCAATGAATATGGCATTAATGATTTGGAGGCTAAGAAATATTTTTCCAGTCACGTGCCACCTACGCCAATGAATGGTGAACTCCATCTGATCCCCTATTTCATTTAGCCTGACCTGACTTGCTGAGCCTTACATTTGATGACGAGAGAATAGGCAATTGCATGTTAAAGTTGTTAGTTATTGATAGATTGATAGGGTTTGACTAGAATGATACAAAATTTTGACTTCTACTATTAATATGATCATAATTCTGCTGAAATATTTTTTCTTTTTTATTAAGACTTCAAAGAAGAGCTTAAAAAACACTTATTGCAGTCCATATGAGTACATTCTGCTGTTACAAAGGGATTAGGAAAGTGCATTTCAAGTGACTTTTGAGCATAACTGAAATAAGTTTAGGACTACCAAATAGATAAGAAACTAACTTATAAAACTCACATCATTTAGTTGGTAGAAACCTTAAATGACACAAGACTTGAACAACACAAAGTATTTAGCTTGTCAACCATATAAAGTAGCCAGTAATTGAAGCATTATTCGCAGGTGCATCAATCTTTCAGAAATCTGCACCCAATTTTATCTTCCAAAGGCACCTTCTACAATTAGAGTTAACGAAAATGTAAAGTTGTCAAGATATCTTGTACTTGGGCAGAACATGGTGACACCTTTTTAATGCAATACATGCTTCTATGAATTGATGACAGGAAATGCCTGGATATCCTCCTTACTTCAGCGTCCTTCCCTTCATGTCAACTGTCAATGAACGAATTTACAAAATTCTCTATAGTCAATCCATCCTTAGTTTGTTATTTCAATGCAACTTGACAAATGGAAATCTTCTGCAGCAGCACTACTATCAGGAAAATTAGCCACATCATTCTATGACCCATCTCCTTCAACCATGACTAATTAATGAAAAGCTCCAGACTCTATTGCAACTATTCCGATCGATCTCTGGTTTTCTCTGCCATGGTAGTCTTACATCAAATAACTTTGGGAAATGTCATGCCTAGATATAGGTTGCTCTAATTAAAAATATGAATTTCAAATCTACCGAATCCAAGGTCTAGTTAAAGGCTATTGAAGTGATCCAGTGTGCATGATTGATAAATTTCAAATATTAGACATGCACGATGCTGCTTTGATGGCAGGGAGCCCATAAGGAATTCATTCAAATTAAAAATTCTAGGCTTTAATATCAATCATTGCTTCAACCTAATAAATGATGCCAATCATTCCAAGATGATGCTGAACAATAGATCAATCAAGAAGCACCCATACCATGTCAGTGGTCAATTTCGATTAATTTACACTCCTATCAGGTGGTCACATTGCCTCTTGCTACCTAATAGAAGAGTGATAGCTAATTGAATGTAACCAACCTTGGTCTCTCATGGGTGATCTTTAATTGTGTTATGAAAGATCGCTGAGAGATTTCAATCTGTAGTATTCTCCAGTATTAACCTCTATTATGACTATTCTCGAATCGGTAGAAGTAGAAAGCAAGAAAGTGGAGTGACAGGTATGACAAAGTAGATCTCATACCTAGAGGAGTTAAATTACAGACGACTTAAAAGGACACCAAAAGAGAATATATAGAAGTAGGGAGGGACAAATGAGATTCAGAAAATAAGGACAAAAGGTACCAAACTCAAATCTCAATGGAACTTAATAAAACTGAACCTCTTAACTTGTATATCACATCTCCTTATAGAGGTGTGCTGAAGTGGAGATCCCAAGTATGTCTGTTGCCTGTGTAATACGTTGTCTCCTAAGTTTTGATCTTATGTCAATACTCAAGACTATGGAATTTCCATGAATCTTTAAAAGGTGGAAGTCAGAGAGTACATTTACAACTGTCCATATCACCCCTTAAGAGGATGTTGTTTCATTTGGTTTGTGGATGATCCTTTTGGTCTTTGCTTTATTGGGCCTCACAGTGCCAACAGATCTAGTTTTAATGTCAATTGGTTATCAGCCCATTCTTTGCAGCATGTCTCCATAACAATGTAAGGCATTCAAGTAAGGCACAACCCTCCTCATCAACAAGAACCAAGTTTACCTCACATGTGACCATATGGAAATGCTGGAAGGTATATGCCTGACTTACAGCTAAATTCTTCACATTCTAGAAGACTATTTTTCAGGTGATCAGTCTGTAGACACAAGCCCAATAGGTGTAAGAACTAGTGCCCAACTGCGCCAGTCCAGTATGTTTCATGTGCCACCTGCTGGTATACAGAGGAGTTTGCATTCAGTTGGATGGAATGAAAGTTTTGTACCTAGAGTTGGCAATGCTTCTAGCTCTAATGCTGGTGCAAGGGAGTGCTCATCTTCTCAGAAAGAAGAAACTATTTCAATAAACGTGATGATGGGTATTCCTAGAAATACCTGGTTTGCTGCAGGTTCAGAGAACATGTTAAATTTCCATATTCTTAGCTAAGACATTAGTATTTTATTTCATAACAAAAGCATATAAACATGATCACTGAAAGATAGAAAAGCACAACCATACAAAAGGAACACAAAGATTTATCTTGGGAAAACCCTAAAGGGAAAAACCCAGCAAAATCTTCCTCAATATAGATGCCCCAAAAAGATAAAAGATAAAACCAGCAAGGAGATCAAAGCCTGATACTCCTCCTTCTCCATCTACTTCTCTTCTCCACTAATTCGCTACACAAGTGAGAGTGTGTGTCACTAATGAGGAGCACTACACATCTATTTATATTCATCCGTTCACTTAAGTTAACTCATTTGATATGTAGGCTCGAGTTAAATCATGTAGGCTTGAGTTACACATGTAGGCTCAAGTAACCACACTGGGGTGCTAATGACCCACTTTACACTTAGAGGGGACTACCTCATGAATCTTATTAGATATTCTGATTAGGAGCATCAGGGTACAATGTAATACAAGTGGTTCTCCCGATAGGACCATTGGGGACCACAAAAAGATACATATAGAATATTCTTCGAAGTTACAATATTTCAGCACTCCCCCTTAACGAGAAGGGTATTCTACAGCAACATCATCAACAACAAGAGTAGAGATAGGGGACATCATCAACATCAGCAGGGTAACACATCTATAAATCATTGGAAGCTTTTCAACATCATGTAGTCTTTGTCTTCAATCATCAGCAACATCTTCAGTCTTTGATCCACAACATCTTCAGCATTTTGATCTTTCAATTAGCAACGAAATCTTCAGCACTTGGACCTTTCGATCGGAAACATCTTCAACACTTTGACTATTCTATCAGCAACAACATATTCAGCATTTTGACCTTTCGATCAGCAACATCTTCAGCATTTTGAATTTTCGATCAGCAACAACATCTTCATTATTTTGTCCTTTCGATCAGCAACATTTTCAGCATTTTGACTTTTCGATCAGCAACAACATCTTTAGCACCTTGACTTTTCGATCAGCAGTAACATCTTCAGTACTTTGATCTCTCGATCAACAATATCATCATCAACACTTTTCCCTTTTGATCAACAGCAACATCATTATAATCATATTTTGATCTGTCGATCATAATCATCATCACATTCTGATCTTTCGATCAGAAACATCATCATCATACTCTGATCTTTCAATCAGAAACATCATAATCATAGCATGTCATCATCATACTCTGATCTTTTAGATCAGTACGTCATCATCATCATACTTTGATTTTTCGATCAGTATGTCATCATCATCATACTCTGATCTTTCGATCAGTACGGCATCATCATCATCAGCAACAACCTACAATCCACAACTCAAAGACAAAAAAATCTTTGGATCATTTTTGGACTTAAAGTCCAGGGATGATACAATCCCACCACATTCTCGACAACCGAAGTTACCAGATTGATTACGGGAGAATCAGTCCCTATCAATTTAGGACTAAGTCGAAGGACGATGCAATCCTACCACATTCTCGACAACTGAAGTCATCAGATACAATTACGGGATAATCACTCCCTATCACTTTAGGACTG
>LPNX010144760.1:5174-72935 GCA_001517045.1 Pseudotsuga menziesii | reverse complement strand
TGTTATGTCATAGTCTATTCTTTCTGGGGAGAATCACGAACCTTGCTTTGTACACTTGTTCCATCATATCATATACATCATTCCCCATGATCAACTGTTTTTCTTTGATCATAGCTTCTTTCATAACATTCTTTTCTTCGTCTTGAGTTATCTCTTGTACCCATGGTGGTCTTCATCCTTCAAGGTGGATCTACCACTCTCTGAAGCTCTTTCTTCCGTCATGGTGTCTCTGACCCTGGGAGCTTCAGATTCATGTTTATTGGAGTGAATCTTGAATTGTCATAACTTGTTCTTCGGAACAAGTCTCATCCTTCTTTTCTTGTAGGAGGTTGTACATGACCTTTTCTACAATTCAAATGCACCAGTTGCATGGTTAGAAATAATTCATAAAACATATGCATAACGACAAATTCTTATGCATCATGCAACTGTTTAGTCAATACAACATTCATCCATATCTCACATAAAATTTCTAGATGTCTTCCATCTCCACCATGACATTATTGAGATTGTGCACTAATCCAATATGTCAGCAAAGAGGTTTTATAAGTAGCAATGGAGAGTTGTATAGCACCATGAGCTACTTACCCATCACATTCATATTAGTAGTATACATTCATTAATGCAAACAATCTATCATGCATAACACATCAACTGAATATAATCAATAGCATAACAAAATAATATCATTAAATGACAATTGAATACTTATATTTTTTTTGTTTCATGGGTAGACTCCTTCTTGATCATTCTGCTTCATCATCTTCTTCATTCATGAAATCATCATTTCTTATCCAGAAGATAAGATGGATAAGAGGTTCTTTAAGAATTGAGTTCTTCATATTCCTCATCGCTTGAGGGATCTTCTTTGAATGGTGAGAGCTTGATCTTCAATTGCTTCCATCGAGCTTCTTCTTCTTCCCAAAGTCTATTGAAAGTAATTAATTCCTTCTGGCACACATTCTTTGCATGAATGAATCCCATGATCCTGGGAGTCCATTCAAGGTGGCTATCACCACTTCTGCATTCTGGATCTTCACATTCTTCAACTATTTTCTCAAAGCCATCTTCTGATTTATGTTCTTATCTTCAAATAGCTTGGTCAAGGAATCAAACATCTTTAGTGTCTTTGGGGAGACACTTGTGGTACAAGTTGATTCATGACTGAATCAGCAATGATCTTCTTGGCCTTGACCAAGTTCTTCTTGTGTAAGGCTTCTATCCTCATCTCCCTATGGAATTGGAACCTCTATACTCATGTAGGTGTCCAAACCATTTTCTTCAAAGAGATCATATACTTCTAGGCTTGGAATTTGTCAACTTCACCAAGCTTATCATCAAGCTGATGTGATAGATCACTTTTAAATGAGAACCTCAAATGAAAATAGCAAAGGATTAGATCTTACTTATTTGAGGTGTCCGTCTTGGTTCCGAAGCTCGCTGATCTAGGGTTTGTCACAGAAACCCTAATTTCAAAAACTTGGAATATTTTAGATCTGATTGGCTAGAAAGATATATCTCTTCAAATGGATCTTTCCAATGTACTCCATTTCTGAAAACAGTGGAGAGAAGCTCCCGGAACAGGAAGCCCTAATTTTCCAATTTCTTCAGCAGATATTCCTGTTACAGTTTCTGTGATATCTATGAAATTTCTGCCCCTCTGTATCTGAATTTTTTTACTGAGGTAACCTTGCATGTCCCTGATCCAACATCGCAGGTTTCATCAGATTTTGTTTCACCATTTGGGATTTATGATCCTTTTCCCAAGGTGACCTATTACAGGACTGTTCAGAACAACGAAGTTGTACGGAATTCCACGTGTCACTGGTTCATCATCTGAGTCTGATATTCTGACCACCAAAATTAAATTCCGTGCCCTTTGTGGAACATCTTCAGGAATTGCATTTGGACCTCTGTATCCCAATATATTTCAATTCTCCCCGGGTGTCCTGTTTAGGGATGAATTCTGGAAGAGGCTGGAACCCTAACTTGGAGAGAACATATCTCCTGGAATACAACGAATATAAGGATGAATTTTGGATAAAGTGTTCATCAGGATTTTATCTGCGACCCCTGCAATTTTAAGCTCCTGATCCTTCACCAATCTCAGAATATAGTGAATGTACCAAAACGTACCAGTTTTAGTATTTACAGTTTTTCTAGCTCGGGGCCAAACTAGGGTTTGACTTTCCCAGAGTTTCACCCAACCAAATTTATTGATCCAGGTCTCTAAACTTCGGTTTTGATGAGGAGAAAAATCCTATGCTAGTCTCACTCAAAAATTCCTCTTCTACAGAAAGCCCTAATTTCCACATCAAAAACTGAAAATGCTCGGAATCGAATTCCGCTTTGACAGAAAGATGCGCCCTTCAATGGAGAGTCATCCTATCATACTTTTGCTGATGGATTGTGGAGAGAGACCCAAAAAGTAAGAATCCATAGCTTCTAAAGCTGCACAATCTCTTCTTCTCAGGTTAGCTCTGATACCATGTTAAATTTCCATATGCTTAACTAAGACATTAGTATTTCATTTCATAACAAAAACATATAAACATGATCACTGAAAGATAGACAAGCACAACCATACAAAAGGAACACAAAGATTTATCTTGGGAAAACCCTAAAGGAAAAAACCCAGCAAAATCTTCCTCAATATAGATGCCCCAAAAAGATAAAAGATAAAACCAGCAAGGAGATCAAAGCCTGATCCTCCTCCTTCTCCATCTACTTCTCTTCTCCACTAATGCGCTACAGAAGTGAGAGTGTGTGTCACTAATGAGGAGCACTAAACCTCTATTTATATTCATCCATTCACTTAAGTTAAGTCATTTGACATGTAGGCTCGAGTTAAATCATGTAGGCTCAAGTTACACATGTAGGCTCAAGTAACCACACTAGGGTGCTAATGACCCACCTTTACAATTAGAGGGGACTACCTCATGACTCTTATTATATCTTCCAATTAGGAGCATCGGGGTACAATGTAATACAAGTGGTTCTCCCGGTAGGACCATCGGGGACCACAAAAAGATACATATAGAATATTCTTTGAAGTTACAATATTTCAACAGAACAGAGCAACCAACCATGAATCTGGAAGCTGGGTTCCAGTGAACCAGAATTCAAATGGACCTGGGGAAATTGCTTCTTCAATGCTACATCCACTACCAAGTATGCCTTGGGGTTCACAACATATTCCTTTCACACAAGCACCTAGGAGGAGTGGTGGTGGTGCTCAAGGACGGGGCTTAGCATCCTCTATTTCCAAGCCTGCACAAGGCAGTCATTTTCATCCTTCGTGATCTACTCATTCCTCTTCATCGTCAGATATGCCTGTGCCACCAGTCACTGGTTTGCAGCTCCCACAATATGTTCGATCAACGTTATTGATGGAATGCCATGGTGATGGAATGGTAGGTGTTCCTTTTGGGTCACTACAAGTAATTGCTTCTGAGGGTGGTGGGAAAAACAGACTAATGACTGAGGTTTGTATCGTACCAAGAGTTTTGAAGGAAGCTTTGCTTTATAGGTAATAACTAGCATATATGGACAACATTTTTTATGTATTCACCTGTCTCTGAGGTGGCTATAATTTCAGTTTTGGCTCTTGATGAAAGATATATTGCTAGATATCCTTGCTTGTTAAAGCATCCTGGGTAGTAGTGTGTGCAGAGAAAGTTGGACAAGTGTCTTAATGAATCTCATCAGCTTTGTCCCCAACTTCGAGACACTTTGCATCTATCTTAAAGTAACTTAGCTGTATTATGGACTGTTGCCTTTGGTCTAAACATTGTGATATCAACCAAATGACATAGAATATTTTCCCTGCCAAAAGTTGCATTCTAAACATGAGCCTCCGATCTTGACTATCCCATCTTTCCCAAAAAATGATCCCTTTTCATTGAAACCAATGATGGAGAATTGTGTATTCAACAGCAATTCATGCCGAGAAATCTCTGCTAACTTTGCAGTGATGTATAGCATGGTTATTGGGTTTTTCTTTGTAGAAAATCATGCGACAACCATCTATAAGGGGACGCCTTACATTATTATGGCCTAGAAGATTGGAAATAGATCACATGTAGGGATAGGGGTAGGTGCTACAATGACCAGTAATAATGTTGTTTTTGTTCCAGAAAAGTTAATTTAGTGCTTTCAAGGTATTGGTAAATTCACGTTGAATCAATTTGGGAACCCTATTACCACTTCAATATGGAAATAAGGATGGCTATCAACTAAAGACTTAGGTTTGTTGGTGGATTATGATCACTGTTGGGAAATTTTTTTATAAAAAATGCAGAGAGTGTATATCAGACTTGGTGATTTTGTTGATGAACTAGTCTGGGTTCAAAACAAAGTTGGTGGTAGTTACAATCCAAAACAAGGATATATAGCCTTTGAAGGGGATGAAATACAAGTAGCAGGTATGTGGTTCTCTATATTGTGGAAGAACAAAGCCCCTAAAAAACTAAACTTCTAATGTAGCTAGCTTTACATCATACAATTCTTACTTTGAAATTTCTACAAAAAAAAAAGTTGGGCCAAACATTTGTCTACTTTGAAAAAATATTTTAGTTTTTTTCTCGCCCTTTTAACATTCCAAATAGCAACCTGGGAATAAATTGTGGACAAAAGATTGAAGATAAAAATAAAGAAGAGAGATTTATTAACCAAACTCCTAATGGATAAGGATGGTAGAAATTAAAAAATGTAGGTCATGAGCACAAATGACAGTGAAAAAAAATGTTGTTACTAGTCATAAAAAAAATTGCAGAGGCAAAATCTGCATCTACTTTTGCACTAAAAAATCAATATAGAAGTTGAGATTGATGAATGGGGCACACTCAAGTTTTCACTCAGCAAAGATAGCACATGAGGATGAGAATATGTAGATTTCTCTAAAGACATGGAAGGAGTTTCTCTAACATGGGGAATCGGCTTGTGTGAAGGGAATTCAAACAATCTTTACGCCTTTGATTACTCTGAAATTGAATATATAAACAAGCATATATAAAATGGGATGAACTTTATTAATAATATTCAAATGGAACACCTTTTGTCAAAAAATTCCAGATCATCATTGCAAGGGAAAGTCGTGATCCAAAATTACTAAACAACCTCTAAATCTTGAATTTAAATACGGAAATTAGGACCGAGGCACAAATTTTTTTTCTTCTTAATTTTCTGAAGACGCTTTTACATTTTCTAACAAACAAATGAGAAAATTAAAGCTTATTGAAAGAAGATAAATATTATTGTCTCATGAAGAACTAGAATTTAATTATAAATTCAAATAATTTGAATTCTATCCCTACAGTTAATCTTTATGATAAGGGAAATTAAAATGACAAACAAGCAATGATACAAAAATTGAATCTCAGAACTATACTCTAGACAGATAATGGAGAATATTCAACAAGACATTCTTGTTCTTGTTTCTGTAATAATGAATTCTTGTAGAAGATAATGTTGTCTCTGTACCTATGGAAGTTGTTGACGAAAGAATTAGTTTTCCAGGAATAATTGATTCAACAGTACTTGCACCACAAATGACAGATTCTATGATTTCTCCTTCAGCCGTTGAAGGGAATACATAAGATTCTTACATTTCAACCCCAAATTACTTGAATAAATTCAAATTTGAACTTGAACCTGCATTTTTCACTTTGAAAAATCAATTACAAGAATACTCCTCTCCTTGGTTGTTGACGATTGCAGAGATAATTTCCAGTTTCTTTGAGGACTAGAATCCTTATCATGATAAACAATTGAACATTCTATTGACGAAGGAGTATGCACTGTTTCAGCAAGATTGTGAGTCCCTGTTTTTTTTAATTGGGTGAACCCCTTAGATTGAGTACAAGAGAGGGTCAAAGTTCAAACACCTTTACAATATCAGCTTTTTCATTTGATGACTTATGGATAAGAAACTCTACATATTTTGTTTGATAAGATTTAAATTCATTGTTTTAATATAAACAGTTTAATTTTTGCATTAAAAAGGGGCTGCAACCAAGCTGTACATCAAGACAATACAAAGTTGACCATGTTCAGGTCCAAAAAACATATGCTCTGATCTAAGTCCTGACAGTAGAATATAGCCTATAGTGTTCTATAGCATTGCTTACAACACCAAACAAAGGAGTACCACTAGAGTAAAATCTGAAAAAAGACTCTTAGAAATAAGACAAATTTACAGTACATTGACGATTACAAAGTTAAGAAAGCATATATGCTCATGGAATCATCCTAGGTATGATTGGAGGGATCAGATTCATGCTTGTCTACTTTCATGTCGTCCTGCAACTGATAAATTTTTTTTGTCTTCCATGAAATCCATAGGGAAAGAGCCCGCTGAAATATTCACATTTGGAGCTGAGGAGAAAGAACCGTTACTAAGTGTTATGACCATGGCTTTCAATGTTGCACATTCCTCCTCTAAGTCCTAAGTTTTCCTCTTCTATTGAACCAAGATATCCATTATGACTGCATTCTATGAGACCTTCTGTTGTTCTAATTCACGGGATTTGGTTGATGGAGAAAATTGAGGTTCTGTTCCCAGTTATAATATTCTCTTGGCGTCGTAAAAACCTGTGAATTTCTTGTATGTCTATCTGAAAAGAGAGGGTATTATGACTGTCCATATTCCTCAGCAGAAATGGATTTTAATTCCTCTTAAAGACACTCACTCTATCGTTGTACACCAAAAGAAAACTAAATTCACTGCAACCAAGGAGTTGAGAAGGATTTACCCTCAAATGCGAGACTCATGTACCCAGAATGTTGAACATACACCAAGCATGGAACTCGCAAACTTGAAATTTTGCAGGTGCAGATACATGATTCCTTGTCCCATCTTTCTTTACCCAAAGACACAAGTGAACATGTTTAGTGACTACAACTGATGTTTTTTGGCCCAGGAAAACCCAAAAGTATTCACTAGGGTGGTAAGTAATGGAATTCTACCCAGGGGACGCCCTAAGTGAACAGACGTGGAGGCTATCCCTATTAACTATGCAATCTCACAAATCTTATGACTACTACCAATTGCATATTGAGTGCAATAACTATAGGCTTCATAAAATACTTTCTCTGTGCAGACTACTAACCCAGGACTGAGTCTGCAAACCTAGAAACATCCCTCCTTTGTTTCCTTCTTCAACTCACTAATCTGAGAATTAAAGGAGGGTACAATGGTGGCGATGAATGAATGTGGCTTTAGCTAGTCTGCAACTTGAGCCTGGGAGGAATTAATGGCCATAATTTTATACCACAGCTTCCCTTTTGTGTTCAATTGATAGAGGAGAAACATTTGGTTGAAACTTAGTGGTCAGCCTGGGTTTTTTGTGATTGCTCCAGACCCTTTTGCAATTGGCCATTGTAGCTCTTTCCCACTGGGGTGGATGATGTCTGGTTTTAAAAAAAGTGATTTTTATTCAGTATTTGGTCTTTGGTTCTCAAGTACATGGTATTAAGTGAGTGGTATTTGGCCTGCTTTTACAGGACAAGGAATCAATTGTGAACAGAAGCTGGGAGGTAGTAGGATTTGTTGGTGCCATCTCATTCAAGCAGTCAGCAAACATAGACTTCCATAGCAAATTGCCATTGCAAACACGGTTGTTACATGTTGTGCAAACTTGATGATATGAAACAAGTCCTGCAACAAGGCTTGATTATTTGAAGGGGCCAATGGTACTAGTAAAACTATTGCAATGGATATATCTAGAGCCTGTAGAAAGTCTCTATTATGTCAATGTATCATTCCAGGGATTTTCTAATGCCTTGCACTCCTCCAGCATATTTTGGGCCTGCTACTATGACTCTTTATTCTGGACACTGAGATGCAAAAGGAGGGGACACTGCTCTTTAGTCCCAAAGCATTACCACTTGAAACTTGAAAGTTGAAATGACCTCGAGTTGAGATAATTCTCAGAAACCTCTGTTTTCCTTTACTATGAACTAATTCTTGTTTCTCTTCTATGTAGGAATGATTTGGACGAAGCTAAGACTTGGGACTTGAGTCTTTGATTTTTCAAAAATTTCATGTTGAATTGGTTCAAGAACCTTCTTTCCTCCATGTTCTAATACTATTTTTTATTATATAAAGTTTCATGCTTTTCATGGTCATTGGTTAGCATGAGCAAGTGGTTATTTCACTTTCATGTAAAACTGATTTACACGGGGCTAATATTTGAGAATGAACTCTCAAATATTGGACTGGGAATGATTTCTGCTTTATATTTCAAACTTCTTTAATTATAGAAATTATTTAGTAAAAAGGCTTTATTTTCCAGCATAAGTTACACACTAGGGAGAATTTCTCTGTACCTACCATGAGCATTGCAAAAAAAAAATGTAATATGATGGACCATCTATTGTGCTAATATAGTAGCCACACTTTTATTAGTTTTACAGACATGACTTGGGTAGCATTTGAAGAATTTCTGGAGCTATGCTCTAATTTTCTTGAGTAAAATGAACTAATATTATTGATCTTAAATCTATTTTGTATGGACAGGTGAATGGAAGTATTTTTCCATCTTTAGTAATCTCAACGTACTGCACACACTTGTGCTACAGTGGAATTTTAAGTGAACCAAGGGACTATGAATGCAATGGTATCCATGGTCATGTGAAAGTTGTTTCTACCAGCACTATCATGAACACTAATTTGTCCAGGTCCGCATCAGCGGAACAATGAAAATAATTCAATTCAATTAACCCCAAAATTCTCAGCAATTCAAGTAGAAAAGATACCAATCATTCCAATCAGTTTACAACTTTCCAGCCCTCTAGGGAAACTTCACATGCATAAACCAGATATGAAAATTTTTCTCATACAACAAATATAACAGCAAACACAACATCAATTTATTGATGTACTATTATTTTCAATCCTAGTGTCAAGTCCTTTTACAATTTTTTTTTAAGTGTGTCAAATCAGGAAGACAGTTAAGAACTGGAAATAACCATCCCAAGAAGATAAAATGTTGCAATCAAATTTACAATAAACACAACATATGGACAGTTGGAAATCTCATATACATATGCTCAATAAAAGAGTTACATAACATAACCTCCTCTCAAGGCTAGGACTAAATCCAACCGCCCAATACACCCTAGCTAGGTTAGTCAATAAACCCTAGCTTACATGCAAGAATCACTCCAACACTATCTCTTGTTAAAATTTTACTTATTCTAGGCATGGGGGATCCCACAGGGAGGGACCTCAACCAGCATGGACATGGACACAGATCATTAGAGTACGGGGAAAGTAGGCACCATGGGTAAAGAGTCAGAAAAAGGAAAAGGGCCAATGCATAGCGCTAGAAAATTAATAGCCAAAACAAAGAAATCCCTCATTGCAGATGAAGGAGGAAGGCTTCAGATCGCATTTATAGCACAGGAGGGACCATGCCCTTATCGATAAGTTTGTGGATATTTGACCATCGGATAAATATTTGCTCTGGTGGATTAATGTAACATGGAAGGCTCTGGAGCACTTCGATCTACACTTAGGAGCTAAGGGCTTCTTTACACTCATATTTTTAAACCTAGAAGACAGGAACAAAATATTTGAGGGAGGCCCATATTTTTTTAATTTCGTAGGGTTGTTTCTAAGACCATGGAAGGAAAAATTCAACCCGGACAGTGAGGACCTATACTTTTTCCCGATCTGGATTAGGCTCTATTCGATCCCATCTGAATACTGGCATGAGAAAATCTTGGAGGCATTGCAGAATTCCATTGGAGAGTTTGTGAAGATTGCAGATCAGACAAAAAGAATGCGGTACACCTCGTATGCTCCCATATGCATTTACATGAACATTGCAAAGGAGCTACCGAAAGGTATAAACCTGTGTTGGGAGGACGAAGACTGGTATCAATCCATTGATTATGAGCACATCCTATTTTGATGCAAGAGGTGCCATGAACATGGGAATCTGTTCAGCGATTGCCCTGAAAATAAGCCCACTACCCAGTAGAAAAGCAAAGTTGAGAAGGATGAGGAGGGGTACATGAAGGTCGCAAGCAGGAAGAGATCGGCTAATCATCATCAAGGACCAAAGGTAAACATAAAATCTAGCACCTCTAATCCATTCGAGATTCTACAAAAAGAGAGCACTCAGAAAAATCCGGATAGGGAAAGCCCAGAAACATCCAAAGATGGCCCTAAGGATTGCAAGGAAATCCTGGAAAACTTCCAGGATGCGACAATAGAGAAACAAACCAATATGTAGGTAGAAGAAGAAGACATAGAGGAAATGGATCTAGGAGACCTAAACCTAGACAAACTTGAGAACGCTATCTAAGATCCAATTAAAGGGATCATACCAGCACAACAGGTTGAGCTTTTAGAAAATTGAATCCATTAAATTATATATATCATGATTTCCACCACACTTCCCTTCTTTAAAATTTTGAATTCCCATGCCTTTTTGGGTGATCGGCATGACCCAACCAAAGACCTTTGATTTATAGTTGATATTATTTGTAATTATGATCTTAGAGTTTTTTGAGTTGTTTACAAATATTTATCTGACACCCATTGGACCAGTTAAGTTGCACCATGCCAAAGTATTTTTTTAAAAGCTGGTGAGAATCAGGGTTCTCTGCACTTATTAGGTACCCTTGTTCTGGCTTGAAGTGGTGCACTGAGTGCCTAGATGTCTATATTCACACAGAGTAGTCACAGTGGCCTGGGAATTATCTATGTCATATACAGTAGTGTATGTAAGTGATTGCATATACTCAGATATTTTTTGGAGCTGCATTGTTTTGTTTTAAAAAACTTCTTGATGTTTCGATCCCTTTTCTGGGACCATCTTCAGGAGACATTTGACTCCATATACTACTTATCTAATATTCTTGTTGTATTGAGGGTTTGGAACTCGGGATTAGGATTCTGAAACTGTATAGTGCATGTTCGCATCAATAAAAAAATGTATTAACAACATAGGTTTGTAGGATGAACCTTGAGAGAAGAGGGTGGATATCTTTAAAATAATTAATGAATGATGACAAGTTGATACAAGTGACGAAGAAAGGGAGTCTAATGGGAAAGGGGCAAATATTTTTGTGAAATTACAGTATTTTAAGGTTGGTGATGATTGAAACTGGGCTAGAGGTACCAGGTCTCTGTAAGTTCTCTGGGGTGGTCCCATGTACCTTTTTTACCTCACAGAAAGGTCACTCTGTACCAAGATGTCTTTCTACTATTTTGTCATGGACTGCTACCCATGCAACAGAAACATCCAGACTTGTTACATGTTCAATTAACTATTTTGTTATTTTATTATAGATTATTATCCATGCAATTAAACCCCGGTCAAGTGTCTTTCCAGTAAGTTATCAAATCAAAAGATGTTCTACTCTAACCAAGAAGCAAAGATAGCACCATATACTATCAAAACAAAGAAACGTCAAATAGAGGATTTGATAGAATTCATCCAGTTTAAATCTCTTTTAGAGGATCCTAGGCTACAACTGCTAGAGCCAGTCACATATTCTAAAACTCAATCAAGATAACAAATTTGAAAGGGGCTTCATGATTTAAGAATTTTCTTCATTTTATTTCTTGCAACCCCTTACACAAGTGTCTATGGGACATAATCTCATTGTAAAAGTGTAACCAATTGGTCCCAAACACCTTGTCCTAATAATATGCAATTTGATTCATGGGAGAATATCTGCAGCCTAGGTGCAACCTATCCTACTCTATTTAGTGCATTTGTTGGCAATTTTCAACTTCTAGAATCTCATGTTTTGTAGCCTGGGAGTCATAAGATGTCCCCATGCAATACTACAGAAGCATCAAAACCTTGAGATATATAGGTAAACATCAAACTTAGGCATCCTTAAAGTTACTTCAATAGTATGTGTTTCCCACTGCATATTCAAGGTGCGCTATTTATCTATCACAACTCCTGTCTTTATTTCTCATATTACATCATTCAGACGTTGAACTTGAGCTTCCATGTTGTTGACATCTTGAGGCAGTGAAATGACCATTGCCACCTCTTGAAAAGCTTTGTTAAAATTGCTGTTCAAAACATTGGCTAGGCTTCACCTGAATTAGAAAGCTAGGTGACTTCCAACCAAATAGTCAAAGTACTACTGAATCAGGCATGGCAAGATTAGAATCCCTCATCCCACTGCTAAATCACCAGAAAGATTAGGATTCCTCTTGCTCAAGTTTGGCTAATGCTTTGCATTGTCACTTGGAGTCTTGGAACTGAATGCATCCCCAAACTAGCCAACTATGATTATTAACTAAATTCCCGGTTCTGGTTCATGTCTGAATGATGTTATACATGATATATACATGGAATGTGCTTGAGAACTAATGAACCCCAAAATAATAGGGAAGACTTGACTAGAAAAGGCAGGCAAGGGTATAGAATGTTTGGGATCTATTTGGGGTGATTACAGCAACACAGAAACTACCATAGTTGCTTCCCTAACTACATCTGTTGTTACAGAATCAGCAAAGATATTGGAGATTGGAAATGGTGTCTTAATGTTACACTCCTTGGTTGGTGAGAGTTTAACATGAAGACACATGAAGTAACAGATATGTTCCCTGACTGAGGCTATAAAACACTTTGCATTCTGTGAATTAAGTAGAGAGGATTCAAAGATTTCAATGAATTTGCACTCTTTTTTAATGTTTGTAGGATTTATTTCAAGGCATAATAGCATAGACTGTGAAGATGAACATTAATTTACAATGAAGCCTTGTATTTCCTTGAGCATGCATCCAGTAATTGAAGCAATACAGGGCTCCAGATCAATTGCTGAAATTTAATTCAAAGGTATCATGTTCTTATTAAATCCATTTAATTTCTAAGTTTCTTAATTGATTTCTTTTTGAGGTAAATCTTCCAAAAAAATACATAATATGTGCAAGTTTTATTTACACCAAAAGCTTGAGCTTTTAGAAAATTGAATCCATGAAATTATATATATCATGATTTCCACCACACTGCCCTTCTTTAAAATTTTGAATTCCCATGCCTTTTTGGGTGATCAGCATGACCCAACCAATGACCTTTGATTTATAGTTGACATTATTTGTTATTATGATCTTATAGTTTTGTGAGTTGTTTACAAAGATTTATCCGACACCCATTGGACCAGGTAAGTTGCACTAGGCCAAAGTAGTTTTTCTAAAGCTGGTGAGAATCAAGGTTCTCTACACTTATTAGGTACCCTTGTTCTAGATTGAAGTGGTGCACTGAGTGCCTAGATGTCTATATTCACACAGAGCAGTCACAGTGGCCTAGGAATTATCTATGTCATATACAGTAGTGTATGTAAGTGATTGCATATACTCAGATATTTTTTGGAGCTGCACTGTTCTGTTTTAAAAAACTTCTTGACGTTTCGATCCCTTTTCTGGGACAATCTTCAGGAGACATCTGACTCCATATACTACTTATCTAATAGTCTTGTTGTATTGAGGGTTTGGAACTCGGGATTAGGATTCTAAAACTGTATAATGCATGTTCACAGCAATAAAAAATGTATTAACACCATAGGTTTGTAGGATGAACCTTGAGAGAAGAGGGTGGATATCTTTAAAATAATTAATGAATGATGACAAGTTGATACAAGTGACGAATAAAGGGAAGTTGGTTCTAAGTTGATCATGGTTGTGCTTTACCCTCAACTTTGAGTAAATATTTTGGCTATGTTTCAAAAGAAATAGAAAGTTGGTTTATTTTTAAAATTTTGTGGATAGAAAGGGTTTGCTATTTGTGTAAGTATATGATTGATGAGGATGGAAATTAATTTGTCTTGCAATACCCTACTTACACCTACATAAAGTTTGAGTTTCTTGTAGTACCCTACTTACACCTACATAAAGTTTGAGTTTCATCAAGTTTGTTGTAACATAAACTTTTATAACCTCTTAACTTGTCAAAACTATAGCTAGCTAGAAGAGCTTATGACCCGTTATTACATGTAAATTGAAATATTTTGTTTATTTTGAATTTGGAATAATAACCATAAAATAAATCTTCACGGTACTTATAATCTAGGAAGATGATCCTTCATCATGTAATTATATTGGGTTTTAAAAACTATACCTAAAATTGTGAATTGTTATTTAAAATATAAATTGGATCCTTTCTTTACATGAATTCCATAATAACAATAATTTGATAACTATTATAAGTTAAATATGACTAAAAAAAATCATCTAAATTTAGACACCAGACTAAGTATGATGAAAGGAGCAAGAACATGAAAATGGATTTTCTGGAAACGCTTTCCATAAAAGGACAACCGCCACAAACCATGTAGAGAATCAGTGACAGTATAGTTCATTTCTTCGCCATAAAAAAGAAGATACTCATGAAAAAAAAGGAAGATACTCATGACAAAAAGGACAGCCGCCACAAACAATGTATCGCTGTAGTTCATTGCCTCACCTTACAAAGGAAGATGATCATGACAAAAAAAGATTAGCAAACGGGTGAGAAAATCCAAGTAGGATAACCTTGGACTATGCAGTGATATCGATCTAGTTAGAGTTTGACTTTTTCAAAAGTAATCTCATAAACGAATAAAACGAATATGTCTCTTATTAATGTTGGTGATGATTAAAACTGGGCTAGAGGTACCAGGTCTTTGTAAGTTCTCTGGGGTGGTCCCATATACCTTTTTTACCTCACAGAAAGGTCACTCTGTACCAATATGTCTTTCTGCTATTTTGTCATGGATTGTTACCCATGCAACAGAAACATCCAAACTTGTTACATGTTCAATTAACTATTTTGTTATTTTATTATAGATTATTATCCATGCAATTAAACCCTGTTCAAGTGTATTTCCAGTAAGTTATCAAATCAAAAGATGTTCTACTCTGACCAAGAAGCAAAGATATCACCATATACTATCAAAACAAAGAAACGTCAAATACAGGATTTCATAGAATTCATCCAGTTCAAATCTCTTTTAGAGGATCCTAGGCTGCAACTGCTAGAGCCAGTCACATCTTCTAAAACTCAATCGAGATAACAAATTTGAAAGGGGCTTCATGATTTAAGAATTTTCTTCATTTTATTTCTTGCAACCCCTTACACAAGTGTCTATGGGACATAATCTCATTGTAAAAGTGTAACCAATTGGTCCCAAACACCTTGTCCTAATAATCTACAATTTGATTCATGGGAGAATATCTGCAGCCTAGGTGCAACCTATCCTACTCTATTTAGTGCATTTGTTGGCAATTTCCAACTTCTAGAATCTCATGTTTTGCAGCCTGGGATTCATAAGATGTCCCCATGCAATACTACAGAAGCCTTAAAACCTTGAGATATACAGGGAAACATCAAACTTAGGCATCCTTAAAGTTACTTCAATAGTATGTGTTTCCCACTGCATATTCAAGGTGCCCTATTTCTCTATCACAACTCCTGTCTTTCTTTCTCATATTACATCATTCAGACATTGAACTTGAGCTTCCATGTTGCTGACAGCTTGAGGCAATGAAATGACCATTTCCACCTCTTGAAAAGCTTTGTTAAAATTGATGTTCAAAACATTGGCTAGGCTTCACCTGAATTAGAAAGCCAGGTGACTTCCAACCAAATAGTCAAAGTACTACTTAATCAGGCATGGCAATATTAGGATCCCTCATCCCACTGCTAAATCACCAGAAATATTAGGATTCCTCTTGCTCAAGTTTGGCTAAGGCTTTGCATTGTCACTTGGAGTCTTGGAACTGAATGCATCCCCAAACTAGCCAACTATGATTATTAACTAAATTCCCGGTTCTGGTTCATGTCTGAATGATGTTTTACATGATATATACATGGAATGTGCTTGAGAACTAATGAACCCCAAAATAATAGTGAATACTTGACTGGAAAAGGAAGGCAAGGGTATAGAATGTTTGGGATCTATTTGGGGTGATTACAACAACACAGAAACTACCATAGTTGCTGCCCTAAATACATCTGTTGTTACAGAATCAGCAAAGATATTGGAGATTGGAAATGGTGTCTTAATGTTACACTCCTTGGTTGGTGAGAGTGTAACATGAAGTAACATGAAGTAACAGATATGTAACATGAAGTAACATGAAGTAACAGATATGTTCCCTTAAAGTTACTTCAATAGTATGTGTTTCCCACTGCATATTCAAGGTGCCCTATTTCTCTATCACAACTCCTGTCTTTCTTTCTCATATACAACTAATGAAATATTTTTTATTATGTCTCTCCAATTTCTAATGCCACTATTCTTGATGGTATTTGCCTTCTGATTTTCTTTAGAGCTGACCATGCTTTCCTTTTAATTTATCTTATTCACTTACCTAAATTATCATATTCACCATTGACAAAGTGCATAGGTTTGTAATGTTGGTTCTATATATAAGCCTAACAAGATCTACATTTTAATTGGTGACCTATGGCAACTTTTCCTTTATTTCTTCCAATCAAGAAAAGGGATTTTAGTAGCTTGAAGCGTCTTCCTCTAAACAGATGGATCCTTTTGTTGATAACACTAACTAGTCTGGAAATTTTAAGCAACTATAGAGAAACTTATGGTTGGGATATTGGAATTTTTCTGATTGCAGGATAGATGGAAACAAAATAATTTTGTGTTCAAATAATACTTTCAAAGTGATTTGTAGGATAGATGGAAACAAAATAGTTTCTTGCTCAAATAATACTTTCAGTCTTTAGAGCTATTGGAAGATGTGATAAGGCCAACTCATTATTTTGTTATCATCTTCTCAAAGAATATTGTCCTCTAGTGGTCAACAATCTATATTGTTAAGACAAGAATGGATGGCAAGACATAGGAACTAGTGGCAAAATACGTTCTAGTTATGTATAGGTTGAGAAAAGATAACTGGCAGCTAGCACATTCCCCAAGGCTAAGAAGACCTATTATGAGGATAATCTAACTTGAAGGGGCCTCTCTATATATTTTAATATAGTTATTTTTGGAGGAAGCATGGATCTAGCCCATCAAAGAAGGACGTCCCACTCAAGAGGACATTTGGAGGGATATCATGAGATATTTCACATGGTTCAAGGTATGTCTCGCATATTTGGAGGCATGATAAATCATCTAATTGATTATTGGCATGATTTACAAAGAAAAGAGGAGGAACTCCCTTCACAACTCAATGGCATTTTCTCTCCAAAGATAAGATCAAATACCATAACTCAAGGGAACACTATAAATTGGAAAGCGACAAGTGGTGGCAAGAAAGCATTCAAACCCTATTGTATGCAATTTTCTCCCTTTAATGAGGAGAATCTAGTTTTGAGGAGGCTTTTAGTGGCCCTTGAAGCATGGATCTAGAAGCTTATAAATGTGTTTTACTTTTATTATTGGTTATTGGAGAGAAAAGTGGATCTAGCATCCACTTGTTGATATTTTATTTCAAGGTAAGTTGAGTTAAATTTAGAATCTAGGAGGCCCTTTATATTTACTAAAGTCTTGTAGTTTAGTTACGCCCTTTGTTAAATTACCATGAATCTACCAACTAAAAAAATATTTCTTTCTCATTCTTCTAGCTTGAAAGCATGCAATTTTAGAGGTGCATTGGTCCTAGAATTTCCACAACTAAATGCAATTAAAAGGGAGATACCAACCTCTATTGCTCCCTAGATAGTGATAGGACAACCATTTGTCAACCCACTTTAAAGCCTCTCAGATGTGTTCAAGCATAAAATTTCCTCAACAATATTTTTCAGGTGGGCCTTATTTCCTTGTATGTTTAAATTATGTGGTGAGTCTATGATATCATACAATGAAAACTAACCTCAAATCTTGTTCATAGCTAGCCTACTGAGAGAGAAATGATGACACGTGTACTATAGGAGGAGACAAACAGATATGCCTAGCCCAAAACTGGAAATACTATCCATCCCTCATCCATATATATATATATATATATATATATATATATACGGAACATGGAATAGAGCATAAATAGATAGAGGGATCCATTTGCAGTGATCCCAGAGTCCGCAAAGAAATAGTGATTGATGGATGTAAGCGATAGAATTTATAGATTAAAGGAGAGGGATTCATAAACTCTATAAAATTGACGTAGTTTAAGAGTGGGAGGGTTATGGTGCATTGATATATTGGTTTTTCCCTTACCATAACATGCATGTAGGGATTGATATAGCATCAAAGCATCATCTTCACTATCATGAAAATGTTGTGAAAATATAAGAAATGATATTTGGCAATTGTTGTCTAGGAAATTTAAGAGTTTCGAGATAGTAGCTGGAAGGATTGTGCAGTTAAATTATATATTCCATAGCTATAATACGGTTGTATTTAAATGGGGAAAATGCAAGGAAATAAAGAGAGTAGTTGCTGAATGAATTGTAGAGAAAGCTTGTCAAAGATGGCCAAATACACATTCTGAATCATAATTAGGTGTACCAATTTGGATTCACTCCAAAATAAGCTAGATCATCAAAATTCTTATAAATATTAAATTACTGGATGTTCTAGTAATATGTCAATCAAACATAACCCCTTCATTTCTCAATCAACAACTCCTTTATCCTTGAAATAACCTAGAGTTTACAATTCATGAAAATTCCCTTGACCTATTATTCAAAGCTAAATAAATTCAATTCAACATACATACATAGAAAAGTAGGAAAATATCTTATTTGTGCATTAATATCATCTCCATATAATATTTTCAAGGAAATATAATTAGAATGTCCAAATTTTCCTCTTGATTTGATGTCATACGAATACCAAGGGAGCTTCCCTTAATTGGCTGCTAAATTCAATCTACCAATTACATACCTTTGGAACTCTTACATGATGTGCCCTCTGTATTAACTTCAAACTTCCTACAAAATTTGGGATTTTGAATTTTGAAGTTTCTCAGAAAACCCAGTTTTTCCATTGTAAATCCATATTGATAATTCTTTGAATCCCATATACCATGATGACTGTTAACACCCAAAAAGTGTTCACTACCTCATCTACCCCACTACATGGCTCATTTGTCCATTTTCCTACCATATTTCCCTAAAAATCCCACTAAAAAGCCTCCAAAAGGCCTAAAATGCCTCCAAAAGGCCAAAAAACCCCTTTTTCCTCTAAAAATAGCAAAAATCCCCAAAAGGGAAGAAAAAATATAAAATAATGAGGAAAAGGAGGAAAAAACCCTAAACAAGCTGCCCTAAACCGTATGGTTTCCAAAACCATGGGCCAGCACTCCACCACTAAAAAACTATAAATAAGTGATGGAGACCCCTCATTTCACATCCACAGTCACAAGCATCCTCACTCTGCCAAAATTGCTATTGAAACCCTAGCTCACCCTTTGAGCTACTTTCACCATTGAGAGCCCCTTTTGGCCCATTTTTCACCACCGGAGAAAGAGAAGGAGCAGCTGGAGCTCGGAGCAACCTCTCGGATTAGCGCAAAGGGCTTCACCAACCTCCACATCGGAGGTAATATCAATAAAAAACCATTCTTTATATTTTGTTGTTTTGTTTCATGCATGTGTTTTAGATTAGTTTTCTTTCCTGTTTAGCATTGTTATTTAGTTTTTACTAAACTGCTACTAAGGAGTCAGTTATCCTTAGTAGGTGCTCATTCGCACAAGCTAGGGGTAAAACCCTAGCTACAGTTTTGGTGACTCCACTGGTTTTCTTTTGAATCTCTGTTTTCAGTTAGTTTTTTCCTTTCGGCTATCCATTTCGGCCGCCGTAAACCGCATTTTTTTTCTTCCCCAACCACGTCCCGACCGCGTCTTTCAGGCCTTTACCTGGGACTCGACCGCGGCTATCAGACCGTCTCTGGTGCCCTGCAGACGAATTCAAGTCTGTTACCTGCGATCCGACCGCGGCTATTTATCTTGTTTGCTGCGATTTGGCTATGCCTGTAAGCCCATTTGCTGCGACCCGAATGCGTCTTTCAGCCCCCTAGCTGCGTCCCGACCGCGCCTGTCAGCCCATTTGCTGCGACCCAAATGCAGCTTTAAGCCCCCTAGCTGTGTCCCGACCATGACTTTCATCCCATTTGCTGCGATCTGAATGCCGCTGTCAGCCCCCTAGTTGCGTCTCGACCACGACTTTCATTCAGTTTCCTGCGATCAGAGCACGTCTGTCATCCAGAAAGTCGCAACCTGTCCGCGCCTGTTTCGTTCAAACCCGCGGTCCGACTGCTCGCTTTTTCCCCAAACCCACGGCCTGCTTTCTGCAGTTTTTACTATTTTTAAACCCAGCCCCTTTGCTGCAATATTTTCTGCATCTGCACAGCCATCTGTTCCACCTGCAGCCCTACTTCCTTACAGTCTTTTCTGCAACATAATTTCTATTCCATTTTTTGAAATTTCAGCATTTTTTCAGAAAATTTTGCATGTCAAAGTTGTGGATTCAATATTATTGATTAGAAGGTTGCCCCTTTGTGTGGCACTTCTATTTCGGGTTCATCACCTCACGAGCACACACTCTGTCACCTAATTCAAGTGAGACTTAAAAACTACTTAACTCAACCAACATTCTAACCCCATTTGGGGAACACAAAAGAATCTTTGTAGTTAGGTAGGATCGGGGGGGTAGGCTTCCAATAACACCCCTCGATTACTTACACTTGAGACATAGATGTTGTCCACTTAGGGAACCAAAATCCCCTAGTATTTTTTGGCACGATCACAACCAGTTTACCAGAGGACTTCTCCCTTAGGAGGGTTGAAGTCACGAGATTGGTTCCGGAGGCCTGAGTGGAATACAGCACTCCATTTAGTAACTGAAGGGATACCTTTTGCAGTTCTCGGGATATCCCTGTATAGGGGTATTGTGGTAAAAGGACCAAGCGGCAGATTCACCTTTCTGGACGTGTCATGAACGGGGTATCTTAGTTGCCATTCTTCTAGGATTGACTTCCCGGTGTCCCTCCCGGTAGGGGGATATCTTAGACACTTGGATTTCCTATTCATATTGTCTGACTTGGATTTCATCACCTTGTAGAGGATATGTCTAGCTGAGTCAGAATACTTTTAGTTAGGTGTTTGCATGCTCCCTTACCTCCTTTCAGTCTAGTGAGTCCACCGTTTTTATTTTTAGGAAACCTGCTGTTTGTTGGTATTCTGACCATTTCTGTTGACACTCCACCTATTGTAGCATAGCTGTTACATTGGGTGTTTTGAGTTGGTTGTTGGCCTGAGTGCCCTATTTTTCGAGCTCTCCTTCTACACACTCGGTTGCATTAGGCTTTTTGAGCTATTGTTTACTCACCTCGACCCACAGAGATTTGACACCATCTGTCACCATTGAGTCTCCGAGACATTCTCGGCACCTCAGGGGCCAACCCCCACAGCACGGTTCACTTGACACCACCCGTCATCGACACAGATCATCTTCACTTGATACCACTTATCATAGATCTCGAGCCTTGTCACTTGACTCCACTCGTCAGCGGCATTGGCCTCCGTCACCCGATAGTGACGCCCCTTATTTTACCTCTGATTCTAAGCCAGAGTCTGAGAACCCCATTTACACTGCCCCTACCAGCCCCATGGCTGGCGTGACTTCCACTCTCGTCTTGGTAGAAATCGCTGGTGGCACTTCCACCACTACACCAGCTACCACTCCTGCTTTGGGTATGCCCTCCATGGGGCTCCCATCTACCGTTCCCCTCACAACACCTATTCCCGCAGCAGGAATACCTATTCCCACTCCATCATTGGCTCACACTACCCAAGGTGGTGCAGGACCATCCCACATCACCTTAGTTCCCCCACTTGGGGGAAACCTCCCTAACGCTACCCCTCCACTTGGGGGCATTGGCCTCAACTTGGTCCAACCCACTACCATGTCACATCCCTCTTCCAGTTTTCCATTCATAGCTAGCCTCAACCTGCCTGACCTAGCCAGATTAACTAACAACCCTATCCGACATGACCCTGTGTGGCCTCACATGCCCACCAAGCTCCCCTCTGACATCCCTAAGTTCGAGGGCAAGGCAGGTGAGGACCCACAAAACCACGTTATGTCTTTCCATCTATGGTGTTCCTCCAACTCCATAGTGGACGACTCTATCCGCCTCCGTCTCCTACAGCGCACCTTCACTGGCTCTGCAGCTAAGTGGTATATCGAGCAACCCCATGGAACCCATGCCACCTTTGCTTCCCTTGCATCAACCTTCCTGCAGTTATTCCAGTTACCTGTCCACTATGATGTGGGTGTTGAGATCCTACTATCATGCAGACAGAACACGGCTACCCACATCACAGACCACATTCATGAGTGGCGTCGACGTCGTAGCCTATGAAAAATCAAATTAGACGACCGAATCTTCCTAGATTGGTTCCTCAAAACCCTTCTCCCTATCATTGCTAAGGATGTGGCATCCAAAAGACCCCACTCTGAAGAAGAGGCCATCCTTAAGGCCCAGCAATTCGACCTTATTTACGCCCAGTCAGGTTATCTCTATACCATCATACCTGATGCCCCTCGCGGCGAGTCCTCCCAGCACGATGCGCCGTGGGAATCCCACGCTGCCGACGGTATCATTGGTTGTGTCTCTTCACATCCTCAACCCTTTTCCATAGCACGTCCTACCCTTGGCCCTGACCTTTCGCGGGCTACCTCACAACCTAGAGCCACCAAATCGTATGCCCCCATGCAACAGCACCACCATTCTCATGGACCCTCATGTCCACCGCAATTTTTCGGTCATGCGACTCCCGCTTACGCCCCCCCAGTCGCACCTCAACCCTACTACCACCAGCAGGCTGCACCAGCTCCTGCACCTTCGCCAGCCCAACCTACTTATTACCCACCGTAGGCAGCCCCTGCGACAAACCCACAACCTGCTCCGCAGCCCTATCAGCAACCCGCTCAAGTTGCTGCACCTGCACAGCGACCATCTACATATCATCCACCGCAGCCTGCTCCAGCACCTGCACAACCTCAAAATCCACCTGCTTCCCAAGGGAAAGTTTACGCTCAACAAAACCCGCAGCAAAACCAGACCAACCAACGCAACCAAGGCCAACAAAACTGTGGCAGGGGCCGAAATCGTGGGAATAACCAACCTGCAGACCAAGCTGGTCAACCCCCTAATCCCCCTGATAATAATAATGCGGCCCCTGCTAACCAAAACCCTGATCGCCCGCCCAAGCAGGCTAAAAACTCCAATTTGTGAACAAACCATCCTTGTTCTATTTGCGGGGTCTATGGCCACTACACACATTTTTGCCCACACATGGAGCGAGTTCGGCAACTTTGGGCTGCAGATGCCCATCGCTAAGGGCAAGCAGCTCCTCAAGCACCACCCAATCCCCCACAACCTCAGCAGCCACCTTTGGTGCTGCAAAACCCCTTACCAACCCAAGGCGTAGTGAACACCCAACCATTGGCTCCCCCTCAAGCCAACGCACCAACCCAACAACAAATCACTTACACTGCTCCTGATCAACCCATGCATGACTCAGGTACCCACCACTTGTTGATGATGTCTTCCGATGAGGTCAACCTCCAGACCCAACGGACCCAATATGGCACCACCCCCGAAGTCCCTCCCGCCGATAAACCCACTAATGCTCATCCCACTGATAAGACGTTACGTATACCTCCACCTCCACTAGATGGCATTCCCAAAGCACCTCGTTTCCCACTTCGCCGTATCAACAATAACCCCAATGCGCGGGCTGCGTCCAACTACAGCATTGTCGATGACTTAGCCCAATCCCCCGTAGCCATGTCTGCGTTAGAAGTCTTAAAAAACTGCCCTTCGCAGCGTAAGACTTTACTCTCATCCATTGGGGCTATCGATCCAAATGATTCGAGTTTAATGGCTTTTGATTTGGACCAATCCGAACCCCGCATGCCTTCTACTTTAGCGTTCCAAGTATGTGTTTCCGTTCGGAATTTTGTCATCCATCGATGCATTATTGATGAAGGTGCCTCTACATGTGTCATGTCCACCCTCATCTGGCTGAAATTGGGATCCCCCCCTCTCCAGCCGTCCACTACCGCGTTGCGAGCCTACGACGACCATTCACCTCAACCACAAGGCCTATTAACTAACGTCCCCATCCAGCTGGCTGGCAAAACCATCCTCATCGACATCAAGGTTATCAATGCACAGCTTGATTATAACCTTTTACTTGGCCGCAGCTACATGTACGCCATGCGGGCGGTTGCTTCTTTCGTTTTTCGTACCATGATGTTCCCCCACGAGGGACGCATGGTCAAGGTCGACCAACTCACCTACTATGATCCCAATGCCCCCGCGGCACTCGAAAATGTTCTCCCCATGGTTGAACAACCTGTTTCGAGTGCCAGCACTTCAGTTGTTTCCTCTATGGGGCCCGGAGTTTACTTAGATGTGCCTATGACCTCGACCTTCCAATCTATTCCACCCCCGTCACCCACCACTGACGTGTCTGACCTATGTACCCTGTCCCATAATACGCGAACTCCTACTAATCAACCGCCCTTGTTGCCTAAACCCCCTTTGGTACCTAGCCACATTGGTGCTACCCCCATCCATACCATTCCTTTCCTCTTCCCTCCATCAGGAGTAGTTAGCGCCCCGGTCATGGCTACCCTCAGCCTCCCTGGTTTAACCTTAGGGTTACCCGTTTGGTATCTTTCGCCTCTCGTTCCCCCACCGACACCAGGTGTCGTCCTGCAACTGGTGCAACCCATTGTCACTATTAGTCAACCACCTCCCGGTGTCGCTACCCTGTCATCCTTCATGAACCCCCCCCCTCCTGTTACCAAACCAACTGGGGGCAGAGGCCCCCAACCTTAATCTGCCGTCACACCTCCCAAGACAGTCAAAAACCCCCCTGTGTTTCATGCTCCTCCCAAATGCTCGCTGTGCGATGAGTTGGGCCATGCGACTCACCAATGTCCTCAGTTACCAGCATTACAGGAACACATGGAACTGCTTGACGACGAACCTACTATTCCAGTTGTCCACCTTGATCCAACCCCCAAGCCTCGCGACAAATCCCTGCGCACTAACCACCCCTGTGCCATATGTGGTATTTACGGGCATTACACAAATCATTGTCCCGATCTCCCCGATTACAGAGCAGCTCTCTTTGAGATGAACAATCTGGATCTCAAGACCGCACCACCCACCATTGAGGAGATCCACCCCCCGTGTTCTCCCCCTTCCAGAGAGGTTAATACCATTTATATGATCTCTTCCGCCGCTACTCCCTCGTCAACCGATTTGACGACACAAACTTTTCGCATTGATGAGGAGATCCTCAAGGCTCTCACTGCCCTAAAGTATCCCTGGGATGACATGCACCATCGTTCCTACTTTCTCCCAGATGAATCCTCTTCTAGCACTGCTACCCAATTTGCAGTTGAATCCAAAGACTTCCTTCCCCCCAAGGTTGACTGGTTCAAGGACCCTATTCCTGCTCCTGACGCCTTCGAGGAGGGTAATATGGCCAACATCTCACCTGTCATCCAAATTGATATCGCTGCCCCAGGAAGTTCCCCTGAACTCATCACTTTAGGAGCCTCTTGCAGTGAACAAGATATTGAGGAATACAACAAACTCTTCAGAGAATTCCGTGATGTCTTTGCCTGATCCTATACCGAAATGCCTGGTCTTGACCCTGCAATTATAGAGCACCACATTGACACATGGCCTGATGTACCCCCCATTCGTCAGAAACAATGTCCCATTCATCCCTCAAAGCTCCAGTTGTCAAAGCAGAGATTAAGAAACTCCGCATGGTAGGATTCATTTATCCCATTGCCTATACCACCTGGGTTTCAAACCCTGTGCCTGTTAACAAAAAACAAGGCACCATTAGAGTATGTACTGACTTCTGAGATCTAAACCGCGCCTATCGCAAAGACAATTTCCCCACGCCATTTATTGACCGGCTCATCGATGTGTGTGCGGGGCATGAAGTCCTCTCATTCATGGACGGTTTTTCTGGATACAATCAGATCCAAATCCGTAAGGAAGACCAGTACAAAACTGCCTTTACTACCCCTTGGGGCACCTTTGCCTATCGTGTCATGCCTTTTGGCCTAAAAAATGCTGGTGCCACATTCCAGCGGGCCATGACTTATTGCTTTCATGATTTGGTCCATATCCTGCTCGTCTACCTTGATGACCTTACAGCTCGTTCCCGGAAACGATCATACCACCTTAACGAGCTTTGACAAGTTTTTTTGTGTTGTCGCAAATATCAGATCCACTTGAACCCACACAAGTGTGTCTTTTGCGTTCCGGTAGGCCAATTGTTGGGTTTCATTGTTTCTCAGAAAGGAATTACTGTTGATCCCCTGAAAGTCTAAGCCATCTTAGACCTTCCCTCTCCTCAAACGCTACGGCAACTCCAAAGTCTGCAAGGGCGATCCAATTTCCTTCGACGCTTCGTTCTCGATTACGCCACAACCGTTCACGGTTTCTTACGCCTGCTTCGTACCCACGTACCCTTTGTTTGGGACGAGAAAGTAGAAGCTACATTCGAAGCCCTCAAGAAATCTCTCACACAAGCCCCCTTGATCTCCCCCCCGAATTTCTCTCAGGACTTCATCCTTTATGTCTCGGCATCTGAGCATGTTGTGTCCGGAGTCTTGGTTCAAGAAGACACCTCACACCAAGAGCATGTCATTTACTACGTCAGCCAGACCTTGTCCGGCCCACCCCTACGTTACCCCTATGAGGAGAGACTAGCCCTAGCAATGGTATTTTCTGTCCAAAAATTGTGACACTACATTTTACTTAGTCATACCACAGTTGTCGCCGACTCCAACCCCATGGTATATCTCCTAAACCGGCGGCTCCTGCAAGGACGTGTGGCTAAATGGGTCATTATCCTCCAAGAATATGACCTCACATTCCGAACACCTAAGAGCACCAAAGCCCTGGCACTTTCCCAGCTCCTCACTGATCTCCCTTCCTTTCTCCCAGCCCCACCCATCTCCGATGAGTTACCCGACAATCACTTATTCACTATCTCGTCTGATGACCCATGGTACGGTGATATCTTGTTATACTTACGCACGCAGAAGTTTCGACCCACAGTCACTCATAATGGATGTCGTCGTATCCGTCACCAGGCCTCTCGCTACCTCCTCTTAGGAGATGTCCTTTACAGGCAAGGGGTCGACACAATTCTTCGTCGTTGCCTTACACATGAGGAAGCTGAGCACATCCTTAATGATTGTCATAGCGGTGCCTGCAGTGGCCATTTCTCAGGGATGGCCACTGCCCAAAAGGTCATCCACGCCGGATACTTCTGGCCCACACTTTTCACCGACTGCATCACTGCGGTCAAGCATTACCATAACTGCCAACTTTTTTCCCCTAAGGCCCAGACACCACCTGCTCCTTTACACCCGGTTGTCACCATTGGTCCCTTTCGTAAGTGGGCCATCGACTTCATGGAGTGTCGACCCCCATCTGTGAATGGCCATAAGTATATCATTGTCGCCATCGATTACTTCACCAAATGGGCAGAAGCCATGCCCACCTTCAATTGTACCGCTGACACTGCTGCCCGTTTCTTTTTTAACCATGTTATCACTCGATTCAGGGTCCCTAAACAGTTGGTCTCAGACCATGGATCACACATTGAATATTCTGTGTGGCGCGAGTTATCCACCCTCCTCAAGTTTGAACACCAATTTTCCTCTGCTTACTACCCTCAAGGGAACGGTCAAGTAGAAGCTATTAACAAAATCCTAAAAACCATACTCCAACGCACTGTTGACCGGCATAAGTCCAACTGGCACCATATGCTTTTCCCTGCCTTATGGGCTTACTGTACCTCCACCAAGACCGCCATTGGTTTTACCCCGTTTCATCTCATTCACGGTGTAGAGTCTGTCCTCCCCATCGAGTGTCAGATACCTGACTTGCATATCGACGTTGAACTCCTCCCCGACACCTCCCCCCTTGAGCAACGTCTGCTCTCCCTCAAACAAGCAGATGAATATCATCGTGCCACTCTCCAGAACATCGAAGCGGCCAAAAACTGCTCCAAAGCCGGTTATGACAAGCATGTCCACCCTCAAACTTTCCACGAAGGGGATCTCGTCCCCGCCTATGACCAAGCCCACGACAAAACCGGTAAAGGAAAGTTCGAATACATGTGGCAAGGCCCTTACATTGTGAAGACTTGCCTCAGCAAGGGGGCATACATTTTAGCCGATTCTGAAGGCCACCCTACCCTTTATGCAACCCCCGTAATGGGTTGTATCTTAAACGCTTTTACCCATAACTAAAACCGCGACCTCATTGGTCCGCCTTGTACGGTTTGCTCTCTTTTTTGTTTTTCACCTTCTTTACCATAATCTTACATTCATCATTCTTTTTGCATGCCCACAAATGGACCCTCTTCCACCTCGTTACATTGGCTTCGCTAATGGCGCAAGCCGCTAGTCTCCCAACCTGGCGTCTGCAGCATGGGTCTTGTATTCCCCTTCCAACGAACTGATCCACCTTGACGGAATATGTATAGGCGCCGCTACCAATAAACAGGCGGAGTATGATGCTGTGAACGGTCTCCTGACTGCTGCCTTCCAGATGGGCATATGTCACCTTCATGTGTTTCTAGACTCCCAACTACTTGTCTCCCAGCTCAACAACTGCTACTAGGTGCGTGATCCTTTCCTATTTAGAAAATTCCTGCGTACAAAACAACTCAGCCGACAGTTTGAATCCATCACATTCACACATGTCCCAAGAGCTTACAATAGTGTCGTAGATCAAATGGCCAATAACATCCTAGATTGGCATATCAATCACACCATGTAACACCTCCATCCTGCATAGCATCTCATCAAAATATATAAAAACCCAAAAAAAATTGCAGTGCATCCACATTTGCATCCATGTACATAAACCATAAAAACACATAAAATACACAAGGGGCATCCATGTGCCCAAACATCCTAGACTACTTCCATCCACGTGCAATACAAACATATCACACATCATAAAGCGCGTCCACGTGCGTACAACTAGAACAACATCACAAAAAGGTGCATCCATGTGCATCTATATATACATCAAAAAATACATGTTACAGTGCTATACATTCCCTGAGTACCCTCGTACTCAGCTATACAAAAAATGCCTGTACATCCCTACATCTCATAAAATACACACCGTAGCTACAAAAATCGGGGGGAGTCCCCTGCACTCCCTAATGAGAGTTGTACCCCGCGTCACTACTGGTATCTGTTGCCTCTGAGTCCTCCCCTCGCTCCTCCTCCGGTAAATCCTCATCCCGTCCGGGCTCCTGTGCCCATACCCTGTCCACCAAGACAGCCACTCGGATCGCAATCGATCTAAAATCCCGGGGTGCCCTCATACAATCCTGAACCACGTCCGGATCAAGGTCCCACCACCCCTCGTCAGTCACTCCCACGCAGACGGTCGAGTAGTGTCCGTACCGACTCTAGTGTCCCCTCTGCATCTCGGGGACGTACCTCCCCCCATAGAGGCAGCGCTGGAACGGCCACAATCCCTCTACGTGCCACATGCCCTAGCGGCGGCCTCGGACCCACATCTACAAATCACCCATTTGTCAGTAACAATATATCAATCAACTATCATATACATAAAACTTGACAATGCAATCAAATCATACATACCATCTGGTCCCCATGCCTGTCCTGGCGGCCATGGCGCATCCGGATCACCAGTAAAGTCCATATCTCTATATGGATAATCCTCCAGAGTCAACGGTAGCTGGAGCCACTGCAGGTACAACTCCTGTGTAAAATACCACCCAACGTCACCGCCACCATGGCGACGCATCATCTCACCCCACCGCACCATCCGAGGCTCCCTCAAGCCTCCTGCTTTGACCGGCACCCGCGGCCACAGAGTGGGTACCTTCTCCATAAAGAATGCACATACAAACGAACCATAGCAGAACCCCTTCCCGGATTCCTTCGTTGCGGTCAGCTGCCGCTGCATGTAGGTCAGGAACATCTGGCCCCACGCATAATAAGTCCCGGCCAGTACATGCTCCACGAGCTGCATCTGACCCCGAGACACCTTCTCCGGTGACTGGGACCCCAAAACATGCACCACACATGCTTCCATGGCCCGTACTGCTGGCTCCTGTAGATCTCTCACCAAGAGTGCATTCCTATGCACCTGAGCCTCTGGCCCACAGAACCGCTCCAACATGTCATCCATGTCAATGTCCGCAGACACCCGCAGCTGTGTATCTGTTACCCTCCCCTGGCAGGGCAACCCCGTCAAGAAGTACACATCAGTCAGGGTGAGGTCCACCCTCTCACCCTGCACTCGGAACGCCAGTATGTCTGGCTCCCAAAAACCAACCAATCGGTTCAGCAGCAATGCTGCTAACCGCATCATAGGCACCTCGGCGAACTTCAGCAATCCGAATAGTCCCAGCATCGATCGCACCCGGAGATCCTCTCAAACAACAGTCATGATCTCATCCGGGATCTCTCGCTCTCTCCACAACACCTGTGGCATCCTGTCAATCACACCAAGGAACCTCATCAGACTAAAAAAATAAAAAAAATAAAAAAAAAACCCGCCCACGGCTGTCAAGCCTACAGTCGCGGTTCCTAACCGCGACTGTCGGGCCTAAACCCGCGGCCCAAAACCGCGGCTGTCGGGCCTAAACCCACGGTCCAAAACCGTGGCTGTCGAGTTCAAACCTGCGTCCTCTAGCCGCGGCTATCGGGCCTAAACCCACGGTCCCTAACAGTGGCTGTCACGCGTAAACTCGCGGTCCACCCCATGTGGACCATACAAGTAATACCCTGGGACCCAGTACTCCCCCCCAAACCCAATGACGATGCAGGTATGAGTTTAACGGAATACCTGTATCTCCCGGATCTGAAGTCGGCCGGTCAGATCGTCCAGAAATGTCACCTCAGCTTTGGTCCACTCTGATCGCTGGTCAACGTCCAATAGTATAAATGACACTTTTCATGTTGGTCCCACTTACTATTTATAATTAGTTGACTTTTTTCTTATTTTGGCCATTCTGAACCCATACAAAGTCCATTGTTCGAACCGTTTTCACCATTGGAATCAACACAACGAGCCCATCACATCGGTCACCTCGTCACATCCTTTTTCTACGTCCATTTTTCACCCATTGTTTGACACCATTAGTCGCCTTGGTTTGCACGCCACATCTGCCGCCATCAGATTGTTCCACACTTTTTACATGAGCCATTCACTCCTATCATACTGCAAATGTTCCGTTATTTTGCCACCATTCATTCACCCCGCAAGGAGGCCCACCAAGTGTTCCCCCCCCACCCTCATTCCTAGTCATCATAAATGTTCCTTGATTAAACACTTCCTCCTTGCCTAGCCATTACATTACTTCAGAGTCTTCTTATTTTCTTTCAGACTCCTTAAAATTGAAAGCAACCACGAGCATGAACTGTCCTGGGCTCGTAAAAAACCACACGACAGTACCATTACATCCACTTAGATTCTTCTTATTTGCTTTCAGACTCCTTAAAATTGAAAGCAACCATGAGCATGAACTGTCCTGGGCTCATAAAAAACCACATGACAGTACCATTACATCCACTTAAAGTCTTCTTATTTGCTTTCAGACTCCTTAAAATTGAAAGCAACCATGAGCATGAACTGTCCTGGGCTCGTAAAATCCACACGGTCGTACCATTCCACTACTTCAGACTCTTCTTATTTGCTTTCAGACTCCGTAAAATTGAAAGCAACCATGAGCATGAACTGTCCTGGGCTCCTAAAATCCACACGACAGTACCATTCCATCACTTCAGAGTCTTCTTATTTGCTTTCAGACTCCTTAAAATTGAAAGCAACCACGAGCATGAACTGTCCTGGGCTCGCAAAATCTACACGACAGTACCATACCACTCCATTCCTTCAGAGTCTTCTTATTGCTTTCAGACTTCTTAAAATTGAAAGCAACCACGAGCATGAACTGTCCTGGGCTTGTAAACTCCACACGACAGTACCATTTTATATACATACTTCTTCTCATTCCCTAACCCATGAAGAAGTCCCCCCGTGCCTCTTGGCGCTATGATCGCTCTTCTCGGAGGCACCCCCAATTCGGTCGCCTTTGTTCAGAGTATTCTACAGTCTCCTGTCGTTATACCACAGCTTGAGTCTCCCTCAGCCCAGTCACCCTTCCCGATTCCATACAACTCTGATCCCCTTACCACCAGTCAGTTTCATATGCTGCCCGATCTTCCCCACCATCATACTCTGAACAAAGGAAGTTTGAGTCCCCCACTCTACTTGCCCAGTTTTTCCCCCCAGTTTATCCATCCTGTCATCAGTAGTATCACATTTCGATTTTTTACCTCATGCTCCTGTCAAGGAAACATCATTGCCTTGATAGTTGCAGGTCTCCCTCTGTCGACAACAGCCCCTCTATTCCAGAGGATAGACCCAGAGGCCCCTGTGCCTTGGACCCCTCACCATCTGTGGTGGGTGCCTACGGACCATTTTGGGAGGAGTCATCATTGCCTCTCCGAATGGTTGTTTCTCACATGCTCGACTTCAGCACCTTGATCGCATCGTTGAGAATCGCACAGGATTTAGATCCCTTCCATTATTTGTCGAAGACCCCAGATTTCCCCCGACTCTAGCACATTGGTGAGTCACTTCAGAATGCCTAGTTCTATGTTCCCGTGGATGTCCGGGCTGCGTTGGCGATTGTATTCGGAAGTCACCCAGTTCAATGCTTCCTTGAGTACCCAGTATAGTTCCAGTTCAGTGTACCATTGCGAGTGTGACCCTTGTCACTCTGATCCAGCAGCTCATCAGTTCCTTTGGTACCATATTCAGTAGCACTGCTGTCATTCCAGTGCACCAGTTTTTTAGCTCAGACATGATCAGCCCAGCAGTATGTTATAGCGAGCCGTATGGTATCCTACAGGTCCCCCTTTTCGGGCCTCACAGTTATGTTTATGTATCTTGATACGAGCATGGGTATGCCCGCCTCGTCCATATATTGAGATTCTTCCTCATTCAGTATTTGAGGCCATGTATATATCAGGTCCCCATATTTTGGACCCCATTGTTATTATTATGTTATATCTTGATACGAACATGGGAATTCCCGCCTCGTCCATATGATCAGATGATTCCTCATCCATTATTGAGGTTATGTACTTTTTGTTCTTGCAGTTGGTTCGGGCTCGTTGTTCCGGGCTTCAGTTTGTTTCTTCTCTTCTCCACACCCCAAGCAAACCATATATGACTTATGATGTCCATTGGCCATACGATGAGCTCCTGCCCTCGCACATCAGGGGGCAATCTGTTAACACCCAAAAAGTGTTCACTACCTCATCTACCCCACTACATGGCTCATTTGTCCATTTCCCTACCATATTTCCCTGAAAATCCCACTAAAAAGCCTCCAAAAGGCCCTAAAACCATCTAAAAAGCCTCCAAAAGGCCTAAAATGCCTCCAAAAGGCCAAAAAACCCCTTTTTCCTCTAAAAATAGCAAAAATCCCCAAAAGAGAAGAAAAAATATAAAATAATGAGGAAAAGGAGGAAAAAACCCTAAACAAGCTGCCCTAAACCATATGGTTTCCAAAACCATGGGCCAGCACTCCACCACTAAAAAACTATAAATAAGTGATGGAGACCCCTCATTTCACATCCACAGTCACAAGCATCCTCACTCTGCCAAAATTGCTCTTGAAACCCTAGCTCACCCTTTGAGCTACTTTCACCATTGAGAGCCCCTTTTGGCCCATTTTCCACCACCGGAGAAAGAGAAGGAGCAGCTGGAGCTTGGAGCAACCTCTCGGATCAGCACAAAGGGCTTCACCAACCTCCACATCGGAGGTAATATCAATAAAAAACCATTCTTTATATTTTGCTGTTTTGTTTCATGCATGTGTTTTAGATTAGTTTTCATTCCTGTTTAGCATTGTTATTTACTTTTTACTAAACTGCTACTAAGGAGTCAGTTATCCTTAGTAGGTGCTCATTCGCACAAGCTAGGGGTAAAACCCTAGCTACAATGACCTAGTCTCGAGTGCAATATTGATTTTTAATACCCCAAAATAGTTTCTATTAAAAGTTATTGTTTTGAGCCTCACAGGCTCCACATTGTTGTCAATTGAAATGAACCAAAACATGAAAATGAGAGCATTAGAGCCAACTGATAACATGAGAGGATGTTTGTGCTAGGCATATCAAGATTGATTTTTTTTTTGAATTGTGATATGGCTTGCTCGAGGCTGCAAAAGAGCGTTATATGCATTAAGAACACAAGCACGGAGCCCTCTACCTATTGCACCTTGATCCATCCCAAGACTCGAAATAAACATGATAGACATGTAGAGAAACTCTAAAGTCCAAAACGTTTTGTTGAGTTTATTTACCTTTACTTGAAAAAGGAAGAAGAGGCTAGTGAAGTATAACGCTAATTTACCAATCTTTGAATGCATTGATAGGCAGAGAGGAAAGTAGGAATTGGAGGATAGAATGGGTAGAACAAAAAACACAAATTACAATAATATCAAACTTTATTTCGGCGTCCCCTCCTCGAATAAACATAGAAATAGAGCAGTAGCACAATAATTGTATTAAAATCTTAATTATAGATTGTGGAGACCAATTATAATGAATCCAATACATAAAATCTAAGGAAAAAGGAGAAAAATATCTTGTGTATGAAGGGGCCGATAGAGGTCTAACGGTGCCCACCTAAACATAAAAATAAATAATGGGTGCACAAATCAACATACCTTTTGATATTGCTAGCTTCATTGACCTTTTCTAATGGAAACAATCACACAGTTTGCAATCTCTTATCTAAACAACTTGTGAAGATAAATAAGATCTTTCTCAATCCCTATAGTTTTAATTTGCTCATCCCTCACCAAAATCGTAATCTTCTCCTTGTCCTCCAACTCAAGCTGCCCACCACATCCATCAAAAGCTTCGACCCAACTCAGGTCGCCCACTACATCCATCAAAAGCTTCAACCCATGTCTGAAAACCCTTATTGGTTGTGGGATAAATAAATTCCTCTACTAATGAATGCAAACTATGGGGCAGACTGATATCTCTAAACTTGAACAATAGGGCAATTGGCAGCACATCACTCCTTAAATAAAGTGAAGATGGAACATAGAACTACAATTGAGGGCCATTTTCATCAAGTTGCCTGTAATTTTCAAGATTTCCGTCTTGGAGAAAGTTTCGAGATAATCAAGGTTAAAGACAAAGTCCTTCTTGTGTAAGAGGTCCAACAAGAGAATGAAATTAAATGAATATTTTTGTATACTTCAATCATGAAAGGGGGTATCATTTCCCAGACCCAACATCACAAAAAATGTTGTAGCATCCATATCTAAGGCACCCAGCTTGTAGTGAATCCACCAACCAAATACAAGCCTGACCTGCATTGCCCAATTTGATGTGAAAATGAATCATCAACAAGAGGATAAAGGAGAATGCTATAAACCCGTGGAGGATAACTGAACTACCTATGATCTATTTGCTCTATATCTGAGTATGAACGAGCCTTCTGCATTTCCTTGGGGGCTAGTGAAATGGGTAACAATTGGTGAAGCTATGATTGGGTGGAGAAGGGAGCCCATGTGCTGGTTAATGGATTCTGTGATGTCTTCCCTCATGGATATGCAAGGTCTTGTTAGATATGAATAACGAATCCAAATTTCTACCGCCTCACTTACTTCCATGGCTATGCGTGTTACTGGATCACTGTACCATTGCTGTCCAGGTACTCAATCGATATCCTCTTTGGATGCTTCCATTAATATGTGTGTGACACTCATCGACATCGGACCTAACCCATTTTTACATAATTCACAAGGCCTCGAATTTAAAATCAGTACTGCCCATCAATCCCCTCCTAAATTTTCATTAAGCAAATTTCTCGAAAAAAAATAATAGCGACGAATGTAATCTGCATCACTATAGCAACAAACGTCCATCGCTATAGAAACTTTATGGACTATGCGTTGCTATAACAATGATTATCGGGGACATTTTCATTTTTTTCCAAAATTTTAAAACTGTTTTTCCACGAAAAATTCGATTTAAACTTATTCATGGAAAAATGTCATGAGACTTTTGAGCCAAATGTAGTAGTGTCAGTGTGCAATGATTTAAGGATGAAAGCTAACTCCATCTAGATTTTCATAATGGTGTAATGAGATAACACACATATGCTTTCACTCATAGTGCCATGTTAGAAGGAAAACTAACTCCAGCTAGATTTCCATAATGGTGTAATGTATTTGATGACAATGTGGTTGTGTTAGATAAAAACTACCTGTTGAGGCCTGGAAATTCACAGGCGACAACAGTAAGGGATTCTCCCCAATCAACGTTCCCAACTATCCCGTTGACTGTTTGGTATAGGGAATCCGTCCAGTTTACGGTCCGGCCATCGTAGGTCAAAGTAACAAAAAGGGGGTTACAGGTTGCGGCCCGGTCCACCGGAATTTGTAATTTTTTGACTTAAGAATGGAATGCAAGTATCTACCTAATTATGCAGGGTGGTGAAGGATGCAAGGAGTATTCACAAAGTGATGCACAGGTTCTTACCTCTCGTCTTAGGCTCACCAGCACCTGAATCACACATGCAGCTATGCAATGGCCTATCTATCTATCTATCTATCTATCTCTATCTACCTATCCTAGGGGAGCCAAATTGTATTTAATATATATGAGTAATGTGAATGTGCACGCATGATAACAGCAATTACAGATAGCTGACATTTACTTTTACAAGCATGAACAATGAAAGATATTTCCACAACCAGATAGCCAATTGTTTTATGATAAGCCTACATTACTCATGGTGGTTATTTCGCAAATAAATCAGAAATCATTTAAACAAAGACATAGGTCATAAAGTTAGAACGATATCACGATTCATGGACACAATGCTGAAAAGCAAAGTAGTTCATCTTTCAACTATCCAAGGCAAAGCATTTGAAATCCCACCGATCTTCTTTCAACAGGCCAATTGTAAATTTTTATTGCAAAAGGAAATAGTTCTTCTTACAATACGTCATCACCAGTCTTACTGGGGAAAAAAGCCCCTTTTCCTTCTACGTTTCCTACTTTTATGCAAAAGGTCAAAATGGTTGGTTTTCCCAAAGTGACCTTTGGGCTTCCCAACCTTTTGCTTTCCCAGCGCTTCATTTCTCAAAAAGCTTTTACAAAATTGTTAAATTATTACAAAGCTGACCGGTCCTTTATGAGGAGGGTCCCGTCTGGCTATCTAAGAACTTTTTCCACGCTGCTGCTTCAGCAGCAATGCCTTCAAATGCGCATGGCTCCAGGAACTGAATGTTGATTTCAAACTTTTCAACTTGGTTCCTGATGGCCTCGATCCTTGTGGGGCTCAACCGAAGCTGATCTTCTAGAAATTGCATGCTAACGACTGCGTGGCCTACCTCGTTCTTCAGCACTAGGTCATCAATGGTTCTAATCTGTTGAGTTCTGGCCTCTGCATATTGATATCTTTTCTGCAATATTTCCACAAAGGCCTCATGGTCCGGGAACTCCTCAAGTCTATGCTCAGCCTCCGTTTGACATCGGTTGTACGTATTCAGGAGCCTTCTAAAATATTCTGAGCATGCTCCCTGTGTCTTTTTTATAGCCTTCTTGAAGTCTTCTGCAGTACTGATGGCGAACTCTATTAGGTTGTGATCTCTCTTAAGGGCTTGATGGTCTTTTGCTGGTAGGCCTTCTAGAGTCTCGGCATCATCTTCCGGCCTCGCCATTCTGGCACTCAAGACCTCAAGAACATCCTGAGATCGATCAATGAAGTATGAGGAAGTTTCCATGATCTCTTCTAGCCTGCTGTCAATCTGAAGGACTTTGCACCTTTCTTCTTCCAGAACGGTCTGCAGCTGTAGCATTTTAACCTTCTGAGCCAGGATATGGTCCTTGAAAGGCTGGAAATTTACTTGCTGTTCCTTTGCTGCCTCCAGATCAGCAGTCAGAGAGGCAAGCTGCTCTTGATGTTGCTTTGCCAGTCCCTGGGAATGCAAATCATTGGCCTGCTCAAGGATCTTCATCTGTTCTTCTAGGTCCTCCACCTTTCGCAACAACTGCTCCTCCTCCTTCAACTCCTGCTCTTCTACTTGCACTTGCTCAAGGTGTTCTTGTGTAGTCTCCTGAGCATGCCTTTCTTCATGTAAGGCCTGTAATTCAGCTTCAGCAGTCCTCATATCCCTCTGTAAGTGCTCAAATTTCCGCTTTAACTTATTTCCCTCCTCTCTCTCTCTCTTCAGGGTATCTTTCAGCTGCTCAGAAGATTTCTTGTATGACTCAAGTTTAGTCATCACCTTGTCTATGTTGTACTCTGAAGCATGTAGTATTGCAGTTCCGGCCCTTATGGTAAGTCTTGGATCCATGTTTGTCCCTATCATAACAGCAGTATCTGTTATCATTGTGCCAGCCATTCCTTCTGATTCTACCTTTCTTTCTGTCCTCTTCATTATTCTCTTGGTAGCTCTATCATAATAGACAGTGCTGAAGTCGGGGACTTCTTCACCCTTTTTCTGAGTGAAAGGTACTAGCCGGAGCGTAGGGGTCACAAGGGTGCTAGCAGCAAGTACTTGCAAGGTCTGCATCTCTGGGTTTTCCTCCTCTTGGATCTGCCCTGCTGGTGTTTCAGCAACTGATTGTTGTGGCAACTCTATTCTTTCAGCCTCCTACTTTTGGAGCTCTTCATCTAGCTTTATCTTTGCTTCTTCAGCTGCTTGTCTAGCTGCTTCTTCCGTTTCTTGGGCAGCTGCTTTTGCTTTCTCGGCTGCTTCTTGGGCAGCTTTTCTTTTTTCTTCTTCTCCCATATGTAGCCTTTCTGCAGCCTCTTTTTCCAACCTCTGATCTTCCTCATTTCTCCTTTTGGCTTCTTCTTCAGCTCTAGCTTGTTCGGCTTTGGCTTGCTCGGCCCCTTTTCCACCCTTGGTGTTGCTTTTTGGCATGAACCTTATTTTAGAGCTGTCAGGTTCGGAGCATTCCGGAAGATAGATTCTTCCTTATCGAAATGATGGGTATATTCAAAAAACACTTTATGCTCTTTACAGTGCTCAGCTATTTTACCAATGGTATCATTTCGCCTAAAAGGCATCTCACCAAAATAGAACTTCCCTAATTCCTCTATGAATTCGGCAGCCTGTTTCACCCTAGTGAATTTGTAGCTACCTAGCTTGAATGGCAGGGGAGGGTATGCAGTTTTCTTGTGTTGGAACAAGAAATGACCTATTCCGTCAATGAACACCTGCCTGACCGCCTCTTTATGGACTATATAATACGTAGCATATTTGGGCAGTAGTAAAGGTATCTTCGACCCTCCATACATTCTGAAATACATGCCATTGTCAGTCAAGAAATAATCTGCATATTCTTGTATTACCTGCATGGCACCTTCTGACATATAGTCACATTCCTTTCGAAAAATGAGAGTGTAGAGTGGCATAATGAAATGCTCATAGACCTCTCTGTAATGGCTATGATATTTGTGAGCCCATAATAGTCTGTAAGCTGCATACACGGGCATCCTTTCCCTGTCCCAGATGCATTTGAGATCGGGGAAAGGCTGGTGGCACAGTATGCAGTCTATTAATATTGAGCTCATATAAAATTCAGATTTTTTCTGGGTTTCTCCTCCCTGTGCTGCGGCCAAGCAAGAAGAAATACTTCTTGATACAAGGCTGGCCCAATTGAAGACTGTTCCTTGGGTTGCTACATGAAACATAATGGGTATCCATTCGAATTTGAAGAGTCTGCCATGAGCTCTCCCGAAGATCCTATTAAGCATCAAGGCTATAAATCTGTAAGGAGCCCTCAAGCTCACTGTATCATACTCACTGTTCTGTCTATGTCGGTACAACTTTCCCGGCAAGAGCATTCTCTTAAGGGTTTCCACTAGGTCCATCCTGATGTTATCCAGCCAAGCATCAGATAGAAAGATTTGAGGTTCTGGCGGGTGATAGGCCAACGCCACATATCCTGGGCTGAATGCAGCAAAGCCTTGGCCTTCAACATTTCCTATGATCATTGAGCTAGTGTTTACATGGGGCAGAATCCACCCAATTACCTCAGAGCATGGGAACAGCTCTGGTCTGGTAGCAACCTTCATGATGGCGGATTTCTCTATGTTGGCGTAAATGGGTTCTTCTTCGAGACCCATGTCGGGAACCTCCCTGCGGGAAATCAATCTATATATGTCATCCCATTTGTATTCAGGCTCAACACCAGAAACACACTGGGTATCTTCATATATGTATTATGTCTTTGTTTCAGCTTCTGCTTGTGGTGCTTCTTCCACCACTGGGGCCCTTTTCTTTTGTCTTTTGGACATGGTAGAATTGACTTCTTCCTGCCATAGGTAACATGATAATATTGAGGCATCAAAGTTGCAGACATTTCTATATCAGTGTGCAGTATTTACAACAATTAGTCAATAAAACTAAGATACCAACTTGCATAACCTAACTGAACTGACTAATAGGCTTATTATGCACATGTCAGTATCCTTTGTCTATAAGATGCAACATTACTGCATGATATTGAACCATTCCATAACCATCTTTAAACTGCAACAAACTACATCGATATACAGTATGCCAGTCTCACGTGTTTAAGGTGATAGTAAGTAAAGAACCCAATGCATATATGTGCAGCCTAAAAGTTGCTTTAATCATTAGAACCATTAAAATGCAGTGTGCAGTACTCAAAAGTTTAGCCTGTGTGTATCAACAAAAGAGATGATCGAACGTAGTTATATGCGGCATGACTGTGGGGGGTTCCCTATGCTTTTAACAACATATATCTTAGCAGGAATGGACACAATGAGGAGCCACGCCGTTTGCGGCAAAACAATTACATTAGTTTGACTACCCATGGTGTTCCAGGCTAAAGATCTACAAATCGCAGCGGATTCTTTCCAACCAGCTAGGGTTTCAAAACAAGAAGTGTAGAATGGCGTGGAGAAACCAATGTCCGAGGGTGTGGATAAAATGAGGCCACAACCGCGAGGAAAACCCACAGGTAATGCAAAGACAAATATACACCCCCCCCTCCTGCACAATCATCACTATCCGGGGAAGCTTGGTGCAGACGGCGGAACGGCCGTCTGCACCAAACCCCCATCTCTATGTGCGGGGTTTTCAAAACAGGCCGCGGGCCTAAATTAATTCGCCGTGAGTTAAAAAACCGCCTCGCTGACTGTCAAAACTATCCCTCCCCTTACTTATAAAGGCTTGAAAACAACGGAACCGGCAAACCACTAGGGGAAAACTACCGCGACCCAAAACTGTCCATATAAACTTTACCGCATGCTTCAAAGGAAAAGGAGATGGTGAAAATAACCTACCTGGCAAGAGCACGTAGCTGACGTGGAGATAACCACTGAGCACGGTGAAAACACCTGGACCGAAAGTACTGCAACGGCGAAACGGGCGAGCGCGACAGATAATGGCAGAGCACACTAATCGACAACGATGGAATGATAAACAAACACCGTGACCTGCTCACATATATACAAAATCCGCACATGCGACATAACATGTCGGACAGGAATCCATTCTAAATCGAAGGGTGAGAATACGGAACCTTCCGCAACGGTGGAAGGCCATAACGTCGATCCGTCCGCAATGTTGGGCGAGATGGGAGAACTCAACAATCGGACGTCGGAGAAAACTTGAATCGAAAGCCAAGAGTTTGAAGCTTTCCGCAACGGCGGAAGATACAATCCTAAAAGTCTCCGTTTCGGTTACATGCGTCGGATGTCGGGAAGATCTCAAGTCGGAGGACGAAAGTCCAAATCCCTCCGCAACGGGGGAAAATAACACAGTAAAAGGTTCCGACTTAAAACTTGAAGTCATTCGAAAATACATAAGTCGGGAGAAAACCGGAAATCACAATCAAAAGCTCGTCCACAACAGCGGGATAAAAGATTAAAAAAGCATCCGATGCCCAATCATAAAAGCACCCGCCGTAAATAAAAAGGGTCGGCAGTCGGAAGGTTCTGCAATCGGGAGGTGAAAACTTAAAACCCGTCGAAACGGCGAAAAACCAAAGCAAAATAGCTTCCGATTTCAGCAAGCTTCAAATACGTTCAACAGCAGCAATCCAACAGGTTTCCAAAGGCTCTCCAAGGCAGCAAGTAGAGCAACCCAGGCATTAAAACAAACATTCTGAGAAATCCTTGCATCAAAGTAGGAAAGAAAAAACAGGCTAATCCAAAACAAAGGAGGGTCCTAAAAAATTTTAGAATTTTGAGAAATTGTTGCAGACACAACACTACCTTATGAAAGCTAACACACATTAGCTTTTACTAACCGTGCAATGTTTTAAGAACGAAAACTAACTCCAGCTAGATTTCCATCATGGTGCACTATGATTGATGACAATATGGTTGTGCTAGATGGAAAACCACATTATGAAAGCTTACACACATTAGAGTTCACTCACCGTGCAACGATTTAAGGACAAAAGCTAACTCCAGCTAGATTTTCATCGCGGTGTGATGTGATTGATGACGATGTGGTTGTATTAGATGGAAACCTACCTTATGAAAGTTAACAAACATTAGCTTTCACTCATCGTGCCATGTTGTTAAAATGAAATCCAACTCCAACTAGATTTCCATCATGATGTAATGAACTAACGCACATAAGCTTTCTCTTATAGTGCCATGTTGTTAGAAGGAAAGCTAACTCCAACTAGATTTCCATCACGGCATAATGTATTTGATGACAATCTGGCTGTGTTAGATAGAAAACTACCTTATGAAAGCTATCAAACATTAGCTTTACTCACCGTGCAATGTTTTAAAAACGAAAGCTAACTTTAGCTAGATTTCCATCATGGTGCATTGTGATTGATGAAAATGTGGATGTGCTAGATGGAAAACTACACTATGAAATCTTACACACATTAGATTTCCCTCACTGTGCAACGATTTAAGGATGAAAGCTAACTCCAGCTAGATTTCTAACACGGTGCAATGTGATTGATGATAATGTGCTTGTGTTGCATGAAAAACTACCTTAAGAAAGCTAACACACATTAGCTTTCACTCATCATGCCATGTTGTTAAAATGAAAGCTAACTCCAGCTAGATTTCCATCATGGTATAATGAACTAACACACATATGCTTTCTCTTATAGTGCCATGCTGTTAGAAGAAAAACTAACTCCAGATATATTTCTATCATGGTGTAATGTATTTGATAACAATGTGGATGTGTTAGATGGAAAACTACCTTATGAAAGCTAACATACATTCTTTACTCATGGTACAATGTTTTAATAACGAAAGCTAACTCCAGCTATATTTCCATCACTGTACATTGTGATCGATGACAATGTGGTTGTGCTAGTTGGAAAACTACACTATGAAAGCTTACACACATTAGATTTCACTCACTGTGCAATGATTTAAGGATGAAAGCTAACTCTAGCTAGATTTCCAACACAATGCAATGTGATTGATGACAATGTAGTTGTGTTACATGAAAAACTACGTTATGAAATCTAACACACATTAGCTTTCACTCAGCGTACCATGTTAAAATGAAAGCTAACTCCAAATAGATTTACATCATGGTGTAATGAACTAACACATATAAGCTTTCCCTTATAGTACCATGTTATTAGAAGGAAAGCTAACTCCAGCTAGATTTCCATCGTGGTGTAATGTATTTGATAACAATGTGACTGTGTTAGATGAAAAACTAACTTATGAAAGCTATTAGACATTAGCTTTACTCACCGTGTAATGATTTGAGGATGAAAGCGAATTTTAAAAATATTTTCATTATGGTGCATTGTGATTGATGACAATGTAGTTGTGCTAGATAGAAAACTACACTATGAAATCTTACACATATTAGATTTCACTCACCGTGCAATGATTTAAGGAAGAAAGCTAACTCCAACTAGATTTCTATCAGGGTGTAATGTGATCGAGGATGATGTGGTTGTGTTACATGGAAAACTACTTTATGAAAGCTAACACACATTAGCTTTCACTCATCGTGCCATGTTGTTAAAATGAAAGCTAACTCCAGCTAGATTTCCATCATGATGTAATGAGCTAACACACATAACATTTTCCTTATAGTGCCATGTTGTTAGAAGGAAATCTAACTCCAGCTAGATTTCTATCATGGTGTAATGTATTTGGTAACAATGTGGTTGTGTTAGATGGAAAACTATCTTATGAAATCTAACACACCTTAGCTTTACTCAGTGTGCAATGTTTTAAGAATGAATGGTGCAATATGATCGATGATGATGTGGTTGTGTTAGATGAATAACTACCTTATGAAAGCTAACACACATTAGCTTTCACTCATTGTTCCATGTAGTTAGAAGGAAAGCTAACTCCAGCTAGATTTTCATCATGCTGTAATGAGATAACACACACCGGCTTTCACTCATCGTGCATGTTGTTAGAAAGAAAGCTAACTCCAGCTAGATTTGCAGCATGGTGTAATGTATTTGATGACAATGTGGCTATGTTAGATGAAAAACTACCTTACGAAAGCTAACATACATTAGCTATTACTCACCATGCAAAGTTTTAAGTATGAACGATAACTCTAGATAGATTTTCAACATATTGCATTTTAATTGATGACAATGTGGTTGTGCTAAATGAAAAATTACATTATGAAAGCTAACACACATTAGATTTTAGTCACTGTGCAACAGTTTAAGGGTTGAAAGCTAACTCCAGGTAGATTTCCATCACGGTGCAATGTGACAATGTGATTGTGTTAGATGGAAAAATACATTATGAAAGGTTACACACATTAGATTTCACTCACAGTGCAATGATTTAAGGATGAAAGCTAACTCCAACTAGATTTTCATCGTGGTGCGATGTGATTGATGACAATGTAGTTGTGTTAGATGGAAAACTACCTTATGAAAACTAACACACATTAACTTTCAGTCATCGTGTAATGTTGTTAAAATTAAATTTAACTTTAGCTAGATTTTCATCATGGTGTAATGTGATAACACACACAAGATTTTCCTCATAGTGCCATGTTGTTAGAAGGAAAGATAACTCCAGCTAGATTTCCATCATGGTGTAATGTATTTGATAACAATGTGGTTGTGTTAGATGAAAAACTACTTTATGAAAGCTAACATACATTAGCTTTACTCAGTGTGTAATGTTTTAAGAATGAAAGCTAACTCCAGCTAGATTTTCATCATGGTGCATTGTGATTGATGACAATGTGGTTGTGCTAGATGGAAAAATACACTATGAAAGCTTACACACATTATATTTCACTCACCATGCAACGATTTAAGGATGAAAGCTAATTCCAGCTAGATTTTCTACACGGTGCAATGTGCTCGATGGCAATGTGGTTGTGTTACATAGAAAACTACCTTATGAAAGCTAATACACATTAGCTTTCACTCATCGTGCCATGTTGTTAACATGAAAGCTAACTATAGCTATATTTCCATCATGGTGTAATGAGCTAACACACATAAGCTTTCCCTTATAGTGACATGTTATTAGAAGGAAAGCTAACTCCAACTAGATTTCCATCATGATGTAATGTATTTGATAACAATGTGGTTGTGTTAGATAAAAAACTACCTTATGAAAGCTTAACATACATTAGCTTTACCGACCGTGCAATGTTTTAAGAACGAAAGTTAACTCTAGCTAGATTTCCATCATGGTGCATTGTGATTGATGCCAATGTGGTTGTGTTAGATGGAAAAATACATTATGAAAGCTAACACACATTATATTTCACTCACCATGCAATCGTCTAAGGATGAAAGCTAACTCCAGCTAGATTTTCATCACGAAGCAATGTGATCGATGACGATGTGCTTGTGTTAGATGAAAAACTACCTTATGAAAGCTAACACACATTAGCTTTCACTCGTCGTGCCATGTTAGAAGGAAAAATAACTCCAGTTATATTTGCATCATGGTGTAATGTATTTGATGACAATGTGGTCGTGTTAGATGGAAAACTGCCTTATGAAAGCTAACACACATTAGCAATTACTAAGCATGCAACGTTTTAAGATCGAACGCTAACTCTAGCTAGATTTCCAACATAGTGCATTTTGATTGATCACAATGTGGTTGTGCTAAATGAAAAACTACATTATGAAAGCTAACACACATTAGATTTCATTCACCATGCAATAATTTAAGGTCAAAAACTAACTCCAGCTAGATTTCTATCACAGTGCAATGTGACAATGTGGTTGTGTTAGGTAGAAAACTACATTATGAAAGCTAACACACATTATATTTCACTCATCGTGCAATCATATAAGGATGAAAGCTAACTCCAGGTAGATTTTCATCACGAAGCAATGTGATCAATGACGATGTAGTTGTGTTAGATGAAAAACTACCTTATGAAAGCTAACACACATTATATTTCACTTGGCGTGCCATGTTAGAAGGAAAACTAACTCCAGCTAGATTTGCATCATGGTGTAATGTATTTGATGACAATGTGGTTGTGTTAGATGGAAAACTACCTTACGAAAACTAACACATATTAGCAATTACTCACCGTGCAACGTTTTAAGAATGAAAGCTAACTCTAGCTAGATTTCCAACATAGTGCAATTTGATTGATGACAATGTGGTTGTGCTAAATGAAAAACTGCAGTATATGAAAGCTAACACACATTAGATTTCATTCACCGTGCAACGATTTAAGGTCAAAAACTAACTCCAGCTAGATTTCCATCATGGTGCAATGTGACAATGTGGTTGTGTTAGATAGAAAACTAATTCCAACTAGATTTTCATTATGGTGTAATGAGTTAACACACATGAGCTTTCACTCATCGTGCCATGTTGTTAGGAGGAAAGTTAACTCCAACTAGATTTTCATCATGGTGTAATGTATTTAATAGCAATGTGGTTGTGTTAGATGGAAAACTATCTTGTGAAAGCTAACTCCACTAGATTTCCATCATGGTGCATTATGATTGATGAAACTACATTATGAAAGCTAACACATTAGATTTCACTCATCGTGCAATGATTTAAGATCTTCAGCTAACTTCAACTAGATTTTCGTCATGGTGTTATGTATTTGATGACAATGTGACTCTTTTAGATAGAAAACTACCTTATGAATTCTAACACACATTAACTTTCACTCACTATGCAATGTTTTAAAAACAAAAACTAACTTCAACTAGATTTCCATCTTGGTGCAATGAGCTAACACATTAGCTTTCACTCACCGTACAATGCTTTAAGAATGAAAGCTAACACGTTAAAATGAAAGCTAATTATAGTTAGATTTCCATCATCGTGTTATGTATTTGATGGAAATATGGTTGTTTTAAATAGAAAACTACCTTATGAAAACTAACACACATTAACTTTCACTCAACGTGCAATGTTTTAAGAACAAAAGCTAACTCCAGCTAGCTTTCCATCATGGTGCAATGAACTAACATACATATTAGCTTTCACTCATCATGCCATGTTATTAGAATGAAAGCTAACTCCAACTAGATTTCCATCATGGTGTAATGTATTTGAGGACAATGTGGTTGTGTTAGATGAAAAACTAACTTATGACAACCAACACACATTATCTTTTACCAAAGCTAACTTCAACTAGATTTTCATCATGGTGAATTGTGATTGATAATAATGTGGTTGTGCTAGATGAGAAACTACATTATGAAAGCTAACACACATTAGCTTTCACTCATAGTGCAATGTTTTAAGAACGAAAGCCAACTCTAGCTAGATTTCCATCATGGTGCAATGTGATTGATGACAATGTGGTTGTGTTAGATCTAAAATTGCATTATAAAAACTAACACATATTAACTTTCACTCGCAGTGCAATGTTTTAAGAATGAAAGATAACTGTAACTAGATTTTCATCATGGTGCAATGTGATTGATGACAATGTGGTCATGTGAGATGAAAAACTACCTTATGAAAAGTCACACACTTTAGATTTCAATAATCATGCAATTTTTTAAGAACGAAAACTAACACTAGCTAGATTTCCATCGTGGTGCAATGTGATAGATGACAATGTAATTATGTTAGATAGAAAACTTCCTTATGAAAGCTATCGCACGTTAGGTTTCACTCACCATGCCATGTTGTTAGAAGGAAGCTAACTCCACTATATTTCTATTATGGTGTAATGTATTTGATGACAATATGGTTGTGTTAGATGGAAAACTACCTTATGAAAACTAACACGGATTAGCTTTTAGTCACCATGCAATGTTTTATGAATGAAAGCTAACTCCAACTAGATTTCCATCACGGTGTAATGTGATTGATGACAATGTGGTTCTGTTATATGGAAAACTACATTAGGAAAAGTAACACACATTAACTTTCATTCATCGTGCAACGTTTTAAGAACGTGTTGACGGGCATATGTGACTATGCACGTAACGGGGGAAAACAACCCAGACCGAGATCCTTAAAGCAGGCTCCAAGCTGTTTGGGATGGTTGTTTTCGACAGGTTTAAAGGCTCTGTTAGCCTGAAAGTCTATAAATAAAACTAAAGTTATTATTTTGCTTAATTAAATCTACTAAAAACCTACGAATGTACAACTTAAACTAGTTAATGAATGTACAAATTAAACTAGTTAATCTAATTACTAATAAATTAGTAATATAATTAAATTAATCTATGAACTAAATCTATTCAATTAACTTAACTTATAATATAATAATCAAAAGTTAATCAAACATGTTAAATAAGTTCCAAAATTGCATTATTAACAAATATACATTAATTACAAAAATCAGAAAATAACCTGGATCTGATATAAATATAAACATCTGATTCAATGGCTGTTTTTCATAAAATAATTTACAAAAAACAACTATTAATATGTTCTTGGTTTTATCCCGATCGGGAGCGAAGAAAAACAATAAACTGAAATTGAATTACTAATAATCCTGCTGTGTTAACAATCCTGCTAATATTCAAAAGGAATTCGAAAACTTAAACAAGATCGCATAGCAGACGAATATCATAGATATAATGATGACAACACCAAATTTATAATATGATATATATATCAGCAAATCAAAAATAGCATAAATCGACAGAATATATGTGATGTTTTTGAAAAATTCACCAAAAGAATAATGACAAAACATTGATATTGCACAAAAGGGAAACAAGATCGACTGATATCAAGAACACATTGGAAAAGTATTAAAATACTGTAAATGTATATAGATATCACCAGTCTTAAAGATGTTGTAGCTACTGGAAGCAAACTGCCTTAAGTCACAGGAACATTCTAACAGTAATCTTGTCCAGCGCTATACAAACTATCGACCCCCCAGCTCCAGCTCTTGGTCTGCTCTTCAAACAGTGAAAAAAAATTATTCAATGCTGTTGATCCTTCCCAAAATTAACCTGGCAGCAGCGATTTGATCTGAAAGAGAAATCTCTTAGCTCCACCTCCCTCCTCATAAAATTCTTCTTCTGCTTAAATAATCACAATCAGAAGCAATGGGATCCAAAATTAGTTTAGCACTGGCGAATTTCTGGAACAATCAGTTTCCCTACTGGCCGCAACTGCAAAAATTGTGCTCAGAGGATCCCAGAAATCTCCTAAAATCCATCACTTTCTGGTGAAATCCACCTGAGTAAAGATAAATGGGCCCGTTCTAAAGAAAACCCATGTGGCGGATTTTTGAGATATAGCTCCATTTGCTCACAATATGACCCAGAAAAACGCCTGTCAGTTGAAAACGCGTTTTTAATAACTGGCTGAAAATGAAATTCATCTCCCGACAATTTCGTTCATTTTCTCTCTTAGTCCCAGCAATTTCTCTGGAAATTGAACTGTTGCTCCTTATTTTATGAACCTGCATAAAAAACAATCCAACCGCTCACATAAAAAAAAAAAAACTTGTAAAAATAATCTAATAAAAGGATAGAATAAGAAAATAGCAGTAAAATCATCTCCCTCTATCATTTTTTCTAAACAGAAATATATTTTTACTGATGAGCACCGAAAACCAGCGCGATTCGGTGGAGAAAATCACTGAGATCCCTTCAGATTGAGTCGAAGTGGCAAAAAATTAGAGATTGTTTAGCACCGTGCAATAACATCTAAACATCTCCGCGATTTCGTACAGCTCAACAAATTTGGGCAATGACTTTGCACATAATCAGTATTATTTCTTCCCTTCCGGCGAATCTACCTCGTTGATAGATTACCATTAATTCAACAATCGCTCACGAACTATGTGATATCTGAAACAAATATTCTTTGAGATCGCCGTGAGGTTGATCATATAACAAAGCAGCGTGACTGTCGATCCAGTTGTGTTGGTGATTTATGAAAACAAGATATGGCATTAATTGCAAAAGTACTATAAATCTCCTTTCAATATAAACATCATATTTTAATCCATGAAATAATTCTTTATTAATTAAAATACTCTTTTGGTTGTCGTTTCATATGGAGAATATCCAATAATATTCATGGTTATTTGTCTTTCACCCATATGGAGGAATGTTCACCAATACTAAGAATGCTTATATTGTTTGAGCTCATGCATATTCCAAAATATATAACTCTTAATGACATCCAAGCATCCATCTTTGGCCTTTTGAATAAAATGCATCCACATCTTACTGTATAATAATGTCAACCTTCAGGAATGAGAGACATGCTATGCAAAATACAAATCCCATAACCCATAGTATCAACCTCGACCTCTACATGCAATAATAAAGATGACATATGAGGCCCATTATAAAAATCAAGATCAAATAATAAGGTTGTGTTATGCGTAATCCTTGGAAATATAATTCGAATGAACTTTGATAAGGTGCCAAGAATATAATAATCAGCCTTTCAATTAAAAAACCTTATCAATATTTATGATAACAAAATCACATAATAAAATCAAATGATAAATATTTGGATAAGATTTCAAGATTAAGTTATGACAAATTATTCACACTTATACCTTGATTTTCAAAGCAAATCCACTCAAAATAATAATTTCAAAGTAGTGATTTTGTCAACTAATCCATAGTTCGCAAAGGTTTTCCTTTAAAACATTTAATTTCATTGTTTCAATAGCTTCTGGAATGTCACCATTTCAGTAGCTGTCCATTCTTTAAGTTTGCTATATGAAATTCAAACATTTCATCAAAACAAAATAAAATTTTGTTTGATGAAATAATGTTTTTTAAAGGCTGTTGGGTAGGGGCACAACAGAACGAAAGCTAACTCTAGCTAGATTTCCAGCACATTCATACACATACATCAATAATATAAGTGCATGTCCATAGTCAAATAGGAATTTGGTGGGTTTATTTGAGTTGATATCTGTCATTCTTTGATACTTCTTGGATCTCTTATTGTGATCTCTTTATATATATTTTATGTAATTTATATGTAAATTCCCTTTTGTTAGCATGCACAAGATGTAGGGGAACAATGTTTTGTGGCATACAAAAGGGCTACCCTATTGTTTTGAATTATTGCAACTACATTACTTTTTTGAACATACACTTCATATGGTTTAACCTTAATTACAAACTACAATTCAAATGTGTTACAGAAATTGGGAGGAGTTACAATGGAAAATATAATTTTGATAAGAGGGGACTATGTTGACCTCCTAATTAATGGTAAAGTTATTGGACTAGGAAGGGTTGAATCTACAGAGACTACAACTCATTATGGTGGAGAAAGGCTCAATGTAGGATATGTTATGGTTTTGATAATTGATGTCATTGAACCACATTTGATTGTGGAAGATGTTGATGAAGGGGACTTACATCCATGGAAGATCATAGATTTGAGGCATAACAAAGGTAAATCAAATGTTGAAGAACATGTTAAGTTGTTTTGATAGTAAATTGCTTGTTTTTTTTAGCAAATACTAAGTTTGTTTAATTTGCAGTGTATGTGCAAATGTCTCTTCTGCATTTTCTATTGGAGACACGGTAGATCTTTTGCAATGTGGAGTGAAGGTGGGTGAAGGTTCCATATTCAATACAAAGATTGGTCATAAGGTGCATGGAAGGATGGTAAATAAAGGATCCATAGTGGTTAACATTGAGAAGGTGTTAAAACATGATGCTCTTTTTCCACATCCAACGAGATTTGAGAATACACAAGGGGGTGCATTGGTATCTTATGAGATTTGGCCAGAATTAGATTTGGAACCTCATTGTCAGATCATCCAGTAAATACTCCCCAAGATAGGCTTACATTCACATGTAAATAGGTTTCTCCTACACATGAGTGCACGGGAACAAGCATGTGCATTGCCAAAGGGATCATAGTTAATGTTCATGAGGATGACATGGTTGAGGGTGAAATGTTAGGTGAAAAGGAATTCATTGTTTTTGTGGATGACATAGGAAGAAATTGTGAAAGATGTAGGATTGGGGATAATTTTATACATCGTTTGGTTGGATGGCTAATAAATAAGTTGGTGGAAAATGAAGGTGAGATTTTAAGGGTGAATGAAAATTTCAAAGAGACGCCCAAGGAAATGGTGGTATGGGATCTTATAGAGGACACAAGTCCCTTAAACACATGGGATGGTGATATTTATAATGAAAAAGATACAAACTCAATTGCTATGCACGTAATGACAACATAGAAAATGATTAAACAAGTTGTGGCTACAAAAAAAGTTGGAAACTTTCAAACACAGAGAGATGAAGAGAAAGAAATCCGACTTTTGGCAGTTGATGAATGTTGCAAACAAGATTGTCTTCAACATGTGGATAGGAAATCCATTGCAGCTACTAGAAGGGGTATGAAACTCTTAAAATTAATGGTATTAGGGAATTTGTCTTGAATTCACTCCTTTCCAACACAATCATATTAAAGATCCATGGCCATGGCCTACCTCCTACTGTTAGGAAAGTAAAGGACACGAGGTTTAATGGAGACATTATTTGTAAGAAATAATGGTACAAGATACATAATATTCCTCAAAGCACCTTCAATACTTACCAACATAATTTCCAACAAGGACATGTCAAAGGAATACATGGTAACACCAACAAATGCAAACCAAGTGCACATACTATGGCAACCATAGAAATATTGCACAAAATTGTAATGGATAATTCAGATTTTTCACCGAACCAAACATGACAAGTTGAAGAAGATGGAACGTTCGCTCCTTTAAGATTGCTGCCATCAACGTACACCCAAAGTTCTTTGTTAAAAGAGATCGATGAGGCTCTTCAAGTGCTCAATTTTCCATCAATATCACAACAAACAATGAGCAAGATTTAGAATACTATTTTCTAGATGTGGCATTCTCAAAGAACACCAACTTCAGTAAATGTAGTGAATGTATCGTGTTGAAAGCACAAATGAAGACAACGACTACAAATGAGTTGGAAGAAAAGGAACGAGCTAAATTGAAGAAACATAATAAGATTGTTATGTGTGGAAGATATTGCTACTATGCCCACAGAATTATGTCAGAGCGGTATCCAAAGGAATAATTGAGCATTATCCATGATAAAATGGAAAAACACAGACGTCAACCCAAAGATTAGGTGTCAAATCAAAATCTGTTGCAAGAACAAACTTGGGTTTGTCGTTGACAGGTATGCTAACACATGGGCATAGCATAGGAGGTTTTGGTCATTTCTCCTTACGATTTGCACACATGGGATCACAATTTACCATTAAATCTCTTGCAAAGTTCTTAAGGGACCTTGAAGATGCACACCTTGATATGTATGGTGATTTTCTTTATGAGAGTGGAAGTTCAAGAAACCCACTTTCAAATGCATTACTTCAAAACTCTATTTACTCAAAATGTAGAGTGTACAAGGATGCTTTCCTATCTTTAAATGGAAGCTAAAAAAATCAAAATCTTGATTTTAAACCTCTTCCTCCACATTTGTTGTTATAGTTGGACAATGTAGCCAGTGATAATAAGAATCATTATGTTTTCATGTTTCTATCACTATTAACTATACTTGGTGTCTTCACCACTATTGAGGTTGGGTTCTTGCTTGTGGGGCACACCCATGAAGACATAGATGGAACCTAGGGAAGAATGTCTTCCAACTTGAAAAGTAAAGAAATATATTCTTTACTTGAGATGATGGGTACATATCGCACAATAGAATAAAAACGGGTGTTTCCACCTAAACTTATTGACAAAGTGTATGACTTCAAAAGTTCTCTTAATGGGTACATCAAGGAGGGGAAAAATGCACTAGTTGGACATCTTAATGTCCAGTACTTCCAATTTCTTGTACTCAATGATGTACCAGTTATGAGGTATAAAGAATCCATCAGAGACATTGAGTGGTCAGAACCAGTTGAGTTGTGGAATATAGATGATGAATGTCGACCTATATTTCCCACAAGGAAGCCATCTTTCTTACGTCCCAAAGACAATGATGTTTATTTAAAAGAACTAAAGGAAGCCATCATACATAAAAATGTGGAAAGAGACTATTGGCAATGAGAATTCACCAATTGTTACAGAGGAATGGAATAAAAAACTAGAGTATTGGAAAAGAGTTCTTGATGCATTAGATGGAATCTACAATGACCATACATCCTTGGATGAAAGTGATTCTTCTTCTGATGATTTTTGGCCCAAGACGAGGCAAAATGTTAACGTTGATGGCAATGCACTCCATGAAATATCAATTATTATGGATGGGGATTTTGATAATGTGACAGATGAAGCAGTATATGTTGGACCCAAGTGCAGTAATCCAAATCCAACATTCGATCCTAGATTTGATGTTGAGAAAGGAAAGATGTTGTTTGTTAGATCAGGAAATGAGGATGAAGGAGAGATGATTTGGATGGTAAAAGCCACCTCAGATATCTTCTAGGATGATGACAGTGAGACCCTTCATGTAAAGATTAATTGGTGGCAGCCTAGCTCAGGGAAATACAAGCGAAAATTTTTAGAACAATATTGGGTACCAAATCCTGATGACACATAACTTGGATCTATTCCAATTAATACCATAGTTTTGGCATGGATGCCAAAGAAAGAAGATTGCAGGAAGACCAAGATAAATAAAGGTGGTGTACAAGATGTACTTGATCTGCTTGAGCGGATATAAGGAGATTATGTGGAGATGATTCATGAATGTAATTTTGCTTTTTGAATGACTTTTAGTATACATGAAGAAACATTTTCAATGTTTGTAGTATAATAAATACTCTTCAAGCTACTTTTTGAGGAGTTCTATATTATTTACTACATATATGAAAATTCCACTTCAAGTTCAATGTTAATTCATGTGATGATACTTTATGCGAATTAGATAACACCATTCAAATTTTAACTTTTCAATTTGTCTTTTAGATCAACATAACATCTCACTATATCAAATGTGCATAATTATATTCATTAATGCATGTACAAAACCCTTACCTTATTTATTATTAGCTTTCGCTCACTCTCTTCAATACCACTTTGAGATTTTCATTTTGTTCTTCTGATAATTGGTGGAGTGTCCACTCGAAACGTTTCAATTCACACAATTTAATTCCATAAACTCTCTTTGTCATTATGATTAACTGTGGAAATCTTCATCCTAAAGTTGTACTTGATCTGCTTGAGAAAATATAAGGAAATTAAGTGGAGATGATTCATGAATGTAATTTTGCTTTTTGAATGACTTATTAATATACATGAAGAAAAAGTTGTCAATGTTTGTAGTATATCAAATATCCTCTTCAAGCTACCTTTTGAGGAATTTTATATTATTTGCTACACATATGAAAATTTTGTTTCAACTTCAATGTTAATTCATGTGATGATACTTTATGTGAATGCACCTTAAAATATCTTATAGAGTTGCTTTGTGAATAAATGTAAGGCACTTGCAATAAGGTTTGAAGTGAGCTTTCCCTATTATTCGTTATTATAGTTGATATAAATTTAATTATACTACTATGTTGCATTCAAATTCAAATTATATTTTCTGGTGTAGACTTTAAAGTGGTGCCAATTTTGTACTAGTATATTAACTTATACTCAAAAAATACAGTGCAGGTTTTATCAGTTTGTCACCATTGTGATTGATTTTCTGGATTAAACTGTGTGAAGGTTTTTCAGACCAACATTTTGAGAGGACACTCCACCCATGCTTGTTACAGGAACCATGAAAAAATCATTGTGGACTGAAAAGATTTCACATAACTTAATCCATAAAATCAATCATTAAGTAGTAACATCATGTTAACTTTAATTCATGTTAGACATTATCATCAAATACATTGCATCATAAAGACGATTTAATCCATGTGAGATTTAATGTTGATTGTAATGCACTGCATGTAATATAAGTATTATGGATGGAGATTTTGAGAATGTGACGAATGAATTGGTATATGTTGGACCCAAGTGCAACAAGCTAAAACCAAGATTCAATCCTATGATTGAAGTTGAGAAAGGAAAGATGTTGCTAGTTAGATCATGAATTGAGGATGAAGGAGAGATGATTTGGATTGCAAAAACCACCTCATATATCTTCCAGAATGATGAAAGTGAGACTCTTCATGTAAAGGTTGATTGATGGAAGCCTAGTTCAAGGAAATATAAGGGAAAATTTTAGAACAATATTGGGTACCAAACCTTCATGACATGTGACTTGGATCTATTCTAGTTAATACCATAGTTTGGGCATGGATACAAAAGAAAGAAGATTGTAGGAATACCACGATAAATAAATGTGGTGTACAAGTTGTAATTTATTTCTTTGACTGAATATAAGGAGATTAGGTGGAGATGTTTCATGAATGTAATTTTCTCTTTGAATGAGTTATTAATATACAAGAAGAAACACTTTTCAATGTTGTATATCAAATATTCTCTTCAAGCCCTTTTTTTGAGGAATTTTATATTATTTACTAATATGAAAATTTTGGTTCAACTTCTATGTTAATTCATGTGATGGTACTTTATGTGAATTAGATAACACCATTCGATTTTTAACTTTTTAATTTTCTTTTGATATAAACTCAACATGTCACTATATCAAATATGCATAATCATATTCAATAATGAACCTTAAAACATCTTCTAGACTTCCTTTGTGAATACTGTAAGGCATTTGCAATAAGGTTTGAAGTGACTTTTCCCTGTTATTTGTTATTATAATTGATATAAATTTAATTTTTCTACTCGGTTGCATTCTAATTAATATTATATTTTCTTCTGTAGACTTTAAAGTGGTGCAAACTTTGTACTTGTGCAATATCTTATATTCAACAAAGACAAAGTAGTAACATTTCCAAAGTGTAGGCTTTCACAGTTTGTCATCATTGTGAATGATTTTCTGGATTAAGTTGTTAGTGAGTTTTTCAAACCAACATTTCAAGTGGGCACTCCACGCATGATCATTGGGGGAACAATGTAAAATTCATTATGGTTTTAAAATCTTTCACATAGCTTAATCCCGAAAATCAATAGCCAAGTATTAACATTTAATGTCAATACTACATAAGTTAATAATAGTCAGAACACAATATTAATATGTTGTTAAATAACTTTATATTATGTAAGAAATTTCTTACACAAATTATTAATAATTCACTAATCAAATATTGGTGACTTTTATTTTAATACGTAAATGTAAATATTAATGATAATCAATGTATATCATTAAATACATTTATAGGTAAAATTTCTCACATAAATCTGTTATTCATAAAATCAACATTCATTAACTTGTTTTCTAATACACCACCACCAACAATAATAGTAATATATTGTGTCTCTATTCTAATTCATAATATATTTTAATCATTACTAAGATAAAACCTATTTTAGTTTAAGTCATAAAATATTTTCTCTTGTCCACTATCAAGTGGTGCCAACTTCCAAAAATAAAACATCATACTCAAAATAGACTTAAGACTTACAAAGGTAACTCAACCTAAACACATTTGTTAACATAATTTCAATTAAATGAAATTCCAAGATAATAATAGCAACAAACATTGATTATTAATGTCATTAAATAACTTTAATAATAATATCTAAAAAAATCTTCTACAATCTATTTTTCTTGATATAATCATTCATCAACTTAAATTTTATTAGAAAATATAAATAATAGTAATATAAATAAATTATAGTTCTATTCTAACGCATAATTTTTTTTTATCATTAAAATAATAAACTCAGCATGGTAACACTTAATATATAATAGTTTTTCTTGTCACTTGTAAAATGTTTCCAACCTTCTAATATATTACAACATGATACTCAACACATACAATATTCCTTGCTATGTCAAGAATTTAAATTGTTATAATAACCAACACATTTGTATTATGTCATTAATTAGTTTTTAAATGGGTCATTCTAAAATTGTGCCAACCTTCTACTAGTATAGAAACTCAACAACACCAATGTACTAGTTACCATATCAAATTATAATTCAATTGCTTAATCATAGTATCATATACAATATTAATGTCATTAGATAAACTTAATCACCTTACCATTTAATACAAACTATACATAATATTAATAGAAATTATGTAAGGAATCAAAGTCTAAGAATTTCATCATTTTAAAAGAATCAAAGTCTAAGACTTTCATAATTTTAATTTGTCATAGAGGATTAGAAAGGTGTAATCTAGGTGTTAACACAGTCCCTCACCCTCCATGTTGTAAAGGGTGCTAGCTCAATGGAAGAGCACCTGCATTACAAGCAGGATGATGGTGGTTCGATTCCTCCGTGCCCTAACAGAAATTAATAGATGATATAAAATCTTAATGATAATATAAATATTGTAAGTTATCTATATTTTCAATATAAATATGCTCTTTTCAATTAAACACATTGTTCAAATACTTCATAAATAAATAATGAACACTTGCGATAATTAGTTCAGTTGGTTTTCTCCCTTTCCTCTTGAATATGAGAAAAATCAAAGTGTACTGCACTAATCCTATTATAGTTCAGAATTGATTTTGACTTTTAAAATAATTAATATTAATAAATAAGGGAGGCTTTACTAACACCAATATCATTAAATAAATTTATAGGTAAGAAATTTCTCACGTTAATTGATTATTCATAAAGTAAACATTTATCAATTCAGTTTTTAATACACTACCACTACCAATAACAATAATAATAAATTATTTTGCTATTTTAATTCATAATTTACTTTAATTATTACAAGGGTAGAACTTAGACTTTAAAGTCATAAAAAAATTTCTCTTTTTGATTATAAGTGGTGCCAACTTCCAAAAATAAAACAACATACTCAACAAAGACAAAAATAATTACTATGACAATGTTTATAATTGTTGTAGTAACAAATACAATGTTGGTATTATGTCATAAAATAATTTAATCAACTTAAAATTTAATACAAACTATAAATAATATTAATAGAAGTTATGTAAGGATTCAAAGGCTATGAATTTCCTCATTTTGAAAGAACCCAATCTGGAGGAAGTTATAAAATCTAGATCTAACCCATTTAGTTCTAATTGAGATGTAATATTTCCTTTTGAATGGTTGAATACTAAAGTCTTACTTGAAATAAATAAAAAATATTAATTGAGAAAATAGTTCATTGGATTAATTCTTCCAAATTTAATAGAATAGTTCTTTGAGTTGATTTTTCTAGATTTAATAGAATATGTATTTAAAGATTTACAAAAAAAACTCAATGTGGATGAAGTCCCTGTAATAGAATATTTCCAAATTTAATGAAATATGTGTTTATAGGATTGCATGTACCAAAAATCAGAATTTTGAAGGAGAAAATTGTGCATATACCATCTCGGTGGAGTACAGTTTTGGATCTGATATGAACCTATTTGGATCTGATTTATTTTCTGATCTGATAATACTTGGTTCAGGTTTTAATATTCAAGAGCTTACATTATTTCTTGTAACTGGTTTCATCTATTTTGGAGTGACAAATCAAGCACTGCAAGTCTCCTTCAATTTGCTGCTGAAGATTTGATGTTAGTTTTCTCTTATGAGATTTATGATATTAGATTTTGTGAATTGTTGGTTATTTCTAAAGCTATATCAAATTATGGAGCTCAAGAATTTGTTGTCCATAGTCCCATGGCTTCTCTACCTACCTTTTTTATCACATGATCATCTCCTCACATAACTAGTAAAGTTGGAGACATTCTACATCCGCCTGGACACTTTCTCCTAACACTTGGGGATGATTTTTCCTCACATGGTTTGATTTTCAAGGATTCAATATATCAGTTGCTTGGGTGTTCCTCACATGGTTCAAATTCTCAAGCACCTTTTCTCTCTCATCAGCTGATTTTGACTGCCCTACATGGGTCCAGTTTTCATCCTACACCTGTCTATATTCTTGATCAAGTTGAGAACATTATTCTTCTTCCCAAGAGCAAGATTTCTCCAGAAATAATCACTATGTTTGGATTCATAGGTTCACATGCACATATTTAGGATTGTTCTGCACAAAAGAAACAAAATACTACATTACTACTGCATACTGCTGCAAATTGCAGCAAAATATTTTGCAAGTTTTTAACTTGTATTTCTTGATTTCTGCTTATCTTGAGAGGGGAGTTTTCCCATGAGGGTTTCCCCTATTTCCTCGGTTGTATTAAGAAACATTTTATCTTCTATATTGTATATGGGTGAATTATTCCCTTATTTCCAAGGCCCACAGTTTTCTAAGTTAGGTTTCATGGGGGGTGTTAGGATTTATAATCCTCCCTTGACCAAACTATCTATTAGATTATTTTAGCTTGACTGGGGAGTTTTATTTAATTATTTGGGTCCACTAGTACCATAGGGTCCACTTGGCCTAATGGGGACACATGTACTGGTTACTAGAGTGTGGGGAACACTGATAGAGGCTAACTTCCATTGACTGCACTTGCATGCATCAGTTTAGGCGTCTCCTAGGCCAATCCCTACATTTTAGGAGCCACTGGGAGTCCCAACACCAACCTCTTTCAGTCACTTGGAGTTAGAACTAGTTAATCTTAGTTAGTTTCCAATTACTTTCATTTATATCACAATCATCTCAGTTAACACCAATTAGACATGACTGCATGTGGATAATGCGCTTTTCCTCACCTACCACTTTAGTTAGACTGAGTTAACTGATTATTACTTATTGTGTGACTTGATTAGACATCTGGAGTTAACCATTTGGACTCCGATATTGATTGAGACATCCTTAGTTAGCTAGTCAGCTAGACATAATCACATCCAGTTGGTAGATTCGAATTCATCCCTAATGAATTCAAATTCTTCCTTATGTAACACTATTGTAACACTGGATTAATTAATTCCAATTATACTATAATTATCTGAGTTATAGTCATCTGTTTCCTGTGTGGTTTGATTTGTTCATTGTGTATCTTCATTCCTCTTTTACTGCATCAATAATATTGGACTCATTGTTTGATGATATAAATGGCACAACAATTTTAATAGGGGGGGAGATATGCCATTGGCTACTTCTCTTTCAAGAGTTTGATTTTGAGATAATTGTGAAGTCAGGTATCCTGAATGCTGTCCTAGATCATTTATCGTGCAATTGAGACAGGTGAAGAACCAACGAAAATTGAAGATGGGTTTCCAGATGCGCAACTATTCAGATTCGATATGGTTGATGATTATTACAAGCAAATAGTTCAGTTTTTGGTGACTGGAACAACACTAGAGGAGCTTACTACAAGTCAGAAGAAGCAGTTGATTGTTAAATTCATAGATTTCCAATTGATCACTGGACAACTCTATAAGATAGAATCGGATGTGATCTTACGACGATGTGTCCTACTGCATGAACAAGGTAAAATATTGGAAGAGGAGCATGCGAGAGTTTCAAGTGGACACTACAAAGGTTGCACTACTTCTAGGAAGGTGCTCCACGCAAGGCTTTGGTTGCCCACTCTCAATGGCGATGTGACGGACTATACGCGGACTTACGATGTCTGTCAACGAACTTGAATACTGTCAAGGAGGGACGATATGCCATTATTATATCAAGTGACACTACAGCCATTTGATAAATAGGATTTGGACTTTGTGGTACCAATCAACCCACCTAGGAAGAGAACCGATGCGTGGTACATAATTATAGTGACAAACTATTTGACAAGATGGAAGGAGGCTGCACCTATTGTAGATTGCACTACTACGATGACAATGGGGTTCCTATTTGACAACATTGTTACTCGATTTGGGTTCCCAAGGATATTGATGAGAGACCAAGGGAGTCACTTCATTAATCACACGGTCAATGCATTGATAGAGGAACTGCATATACAACATAATAAAAGTAAGCCATATCATCCACAAGTAAATGGGATAGTAGACGAGTTCAACAAGGTGTTGTAGCATGCACTCACACAGGTATGTAACCCGAACCGTGATGACTAGGATTTGAAGATTCCAGCAGTCTTGTGGGAATATTGCACCACTTGCAAAACACTGACAGGGAAAACACCGTTCAAGTTGGTGTATGGGAAAGAGGTAATCATGCCGATGGAGTACATTATTCCAAGTTTTCACATAGTGGCAACGACAGGCATGGATGATGAAGCAACATTAGAAGAACGTCTGGCTTAATTGGTGTAGCTAGAGGAAGATCTATTTGTTATAGGTTTCCACCAGAGCGTTGAGAAGGGTCGACAAAAATCTTGGCATGATCGACATATTAAAAACAAACATTTTCAGCAAGGAGACCTAGTGCTACTATATGACATCAAGTTCTCCAAACATCTAGGTAAGTTATAGATGCATTGACTAGGTCCATATCTCATTCATTCCATTACTTTAGAAGGTGCAATACAACTGCAATAGTTTGATGGTGTGATGCTACCTAAGCTGGTAAATGACAACAGAATGAAGCCCTACAAGATGGGCCCAGAGCCACGCGATGCTTGAGGCATTGTGCAATATTAAAAAAAAATCTCTTTGTTTTTGCATAGGATGGAAGTTAGGAGGATGGCGCACCAGGGGGAAGTGGCTGCGTAAGTAGAGGAGTCAGTATCATAGTTAGGGAGTCTTGTCGCAACAACTGTAGGGCCACTATAGAGTCAAATGAACAATAAATACAATAATTAAAGTAGTTATTCAACGACGCTTTTTGGATGAGACACGCCTTAATGGTGGATTCGACCGTTCGATTGGAAGGATTGGCAACGAATTCAGGTGATTAATGCATGATTTGGTCATAATGATTAAAAATGATCTCAATGAAATGGTAATAATGGACGGGGGATCAACTCGGCGCTATAAGAAGATGTCGGGTGTGGTCAAAATTCACCATTGTGAAATATTGAGTTGTCCTATGAGGTGTAGAGTTGTTGTAGTAAGTTGTGTTGCATTGTACAGTCGAGTTGCAAAGTGCGGTGAGGTTGAGGTGCCCGTTGGGAACTTGGGGCACTGGTGTGGCATGCCGAGTGAGCTAGTTACAATAGATATTTCCAGTGAGAGGGACTCACCAGTTATCGAGGTAACCATTGAAGAAGAGGTTGCAAGAAGACAAGAGAGTCACTGACACGACTACACAATTTTGGGGCAGTGTAGTCCAGGACGCACAGTTGGAGCAACTAACCACGTAGTTGCAGGAGGATGAGGGGCAATTGGAAATATTGAAAAAATCACTTAAAGAGATGCCACCAGTTGTATACACCATGAAGGCAGTTGAGTTGAAGTCTTTCCAACAGTGCGTTGTGAAAGCAAGGGATCATCACTGGAGGAACACAACATAGTTAGATGGATTTCAAGACGTTGGTGCACAAATATTAGTGAAGGAAGTTTCAGTGATGCAAAAATTTTAGGAGGGCAGGATGTCACGGAAAAGATCACCAAGCACCCACTAGCGCTAGAAGTGACAAAAATCTGATATACTACTGAGAAAATCAAAGAACAGGTTAAAAATATCATCCAACAATACGAGGATTTCAAGTTGAAGATCAACGGATACACCATTTCCAACTGATGTGGCTCAAGGGTGAGCCACAAGATTGTGTTGGGGGCCTATTGGCAGGCAGTTTTGGGATAATTTAGCTGCACAACATCGCGGATGCTGTGCAAATTCAAAGATGTAGTACAAGGTGGAAAATGACGTACAAGGTGGATTAGCTATATTCTATGTATTTTGGTCATATTTTGTAGATCTGGACCGCATTATTTGGATTTTGGTCATTATTTTGTAGATTCTGTTAAGAAGTAGTTAGGAAGTTGGCTTAAGTAGACCACCAATGTAAAGGCGCAAGCCTATAAATAGATGTAGAATTGCAAGTGTTAAGTCTCCCTCTCTTCCTTCTTCTTGGATTCTTACTTGGTTTCTTGTTGGAGGATTAAGATATGGGTATGAACTGAGATCCTTTGATCTATATATGTGAACTGAAGAACTAGTTTGGAGAATCTGTGTTTTGTTGTGAAGGTTAATATGGCATGACGAAGATTGAGCAAAACTATTGCATCTTTTTCTATCTTTCAGTTTTCCTATTTTCTGCGATGTATGTGAATGCGATGTGTATCTGTGCATGATGTGATGTTTCTCTGGTATGAATAATGAAACACTGTTAGATATGTTTACACATCGATGTTTTTGTTGCGATTCAAGTATACTAATGCAATCTAGTGAATGATGACATGATTCTGGTAATGCATAATCTGAATAATTAGATTTGTTGAATAATGTTGCGCTGAGTTGATAAGTAGATGCACAGTCCTCCTTCACACTACGGAAACTTGGTTCCGATAGCTCTCCCTCAAATATCTCAAGTGAGAGTTCATCTTTTCTGCAGGTGTTGTCGGACGTGGTAAAACCTGTTTGGGTCGGTGGTCAGGGAGATCACGGTGGTTTGGGTGTCGATGGAGAGCGAACCCCTGTCGACGAATTTTGTGTCAACAAGCATGAACACAATATTATAATTTATTTTCCTACATAGTGTGAATGTAGTTTTCCTGCGAAGAGTGAAATGGTTTTAGAATTTACTTTTCCTGCAAAGTGTGAGTTTAGTTTTAGTATCTACTTTCCAGCATGGTGTAGATTTACTTTCCTGTCATGTGTTTTACTTTCCTTATGTGTGATTTTATTTCATTGCAACTTAGTTTTAGTAGTTGTTTAGTTGGCTAGTTCCTTTCCAATACTATGCAATTGTTGATACCATTGTTTGTAAGCAAGGCTATTGAACTACAACTTCAAGTAGATAAACCAATGTAAGAGGAAATTGTGGTTTTCCCATATAGTGCATGGTAACTCGCAAGTTCCCAATGAAACCTAGGTGGACAATTAATGCACAAACTCCTTAGTTTTTTCTAATTAATTAGAAGGAAATTAAAAATCTGATCAGAAGGGATATTCAAAACTAGGTGTTGGAACCTCCCATCCAAATATCTAGCTTTCCCAGGTGCGGGTGGTCAAGTGGAGAAGAATACACATGCAACTGGATACATGGAGAACGAAGGTGAGGAGGATGTGTTGATAATTGGAGATTCAACTAGTGACAACTAGGGGATTTAAATGCAGTCGTGTGAACATGTTTCTTTAATGAGGTGAGTATGGAGGAGGGAATGTGTTATTTATTTTGAATAAGACAGAATGATAGGTGATGGCGGATGAAGGATGTCAAGTATGAATTTGTGGTGAGAGAAAGGTACGATACATATCAATCATGAGAATTGAAGCCAATATGACATTTGGCAGAGCATTTGTGGAGGTTTTTTGGGATATAGCATTCAGTGATAACCCAAATACTTTGATGAGGCTTTAGGTGGATGACACTGGTAGGATTTTATTTACAACGATATTTAAGGGTAAGGATTTTAATGCCATAACAAGGGTAGTGCACGATATGGGTCAACATGAATTTCTAGTGGTAAAGAAGAGGACGAGTTGTTTGATCTTTTGGAGAGCGATGATAGATCCTCACCAACGTATGCACAACCGTCGTGGGGACATAGCCGGGGGAAGAAGAGCACTATGGAGGAAGACTTAGGAAAAGATTTTATGGAATACATCCCCTCAGACATTGACGATTACATAACATCAATGGAAGATGAAAATATGCATATATTAATGGAGAAGAAGGGAAGGAATGTGATTCTAATTCCATACTAGGTGTTGAGGAAAATTATGGCCAGAAAAATTATGGAGCGAGAAATATTTGGTGACTTGGTAGGACAGATAGTCAAACATGTAAAGGACGACATGCTAAGGAATATTGTGGACATTGAGGGAGTGCATGACCTTGCATCAGTTCCTTTCAAGCCTTACCCAGAGCCCACCAATTATCCAACACCTTCTGAAGCTCATGCATCGTCGATCCATATGGCTGATGACCAAGGACCCTCTCCAATGGTAGGCTTAGTCTAATTCTGTTGTCTTTGACTTTGTTTTTTTGTGGTTGCATTTTTTTGTTTGTTTTTGTGTTAATGTATTCGAGTCAGAGGTGATGAATCTATGTAATAGTATTTGTTTTTCTATAGGAATTGGTTTCTTTTGTCTCAATAGGAGTATGTTGCAATCAAGTTTTGTAATGGGAAGGGAAAGGAAACTATGTCTAGGTATGGGAAGGGAAATGTTTTAGGTTCTTCTGGGTTTGAAGGATGAACTCGGTTCTCTCCTTTGAACTAACTTTTTTTTGTAAAACTATGTATATTTTAATTTTCGTATAGTAATAGAAGGTTCTCTCAGCTTACTCACAAAAAAAAATATTTTATTTTCTCTATATTATTCAATAGTTTCTCGAGGCTTCTTTTTCCTTGTTAATTTTCTTATTCAAACATGTATATTCACCATCACCACAATGATTAATTCCATGAAAATATTATTTGGTGCTCCTCGATTATAAGCAAATGAATGATGAAAATTATCTTTTGTGTTCCTTAATTATAAGCAAATGAATGATGAAAATTGTCTTTTGTGCTCCTCAATTATAAGCAAATGAATGTAAATGATCATTTTTGGTCCTTTTCAATTAGAGTATTTCAAGCTTGTTGATTTTCTTCCTCAATTATGAATATAGCACATCACCATAATGATCAATGATGAAAATTGTCTTTTGTTCTCCTCAATTATAGGAAAATGAATGTTGAATATTGTCTTTGATCTTTCAATTAGAGAATCTTCAACCTTGTTGATTTTCTTCTTCAATTGTGAATATACCCCATTACCATAATGATCAATGAGGAAAATTGTCTTTTTTCTCCTCGCTTATAAACAAATGAACATTAAAGATTGTATTTGGTGCTTGTTGTTTTTCTTCCTCAATTGTGAATATACCCCATCATCGTAATGATCCAAGAGGAAAAATTTCTTTGGTGCTGCTTAATTATAAGAAAATGATTGATGGAAATGGTCTATGGTGGTATTCAATTGGAGAGTTCTTAATATAAAATATGGAGATGACTATAATTTTCTTGAATATGCTCAAGTTACCGTTGGATAGGAAAAAGATCTATTTTTATATAACAAAAATGCAAACATGTATTTTTTTTTGTACAAAATGTGCATGCATTACTAGGAACATTAAAGAGTTTGTTGCACGATTATGTAAATGAATAATTCACAAAAACATGCACCCATTTATACTAATATAAACTCGTAGTTGTTATATTTAAATACAAAAAATCCCCTTAACTCTGTCTCTCTCTCTATCTCTCTAACCATTAATAACCCTCCCTAATCCTTAATAAACCCATCTTTCACTCCATGTCTCTCTTGTACTCTACCTACCCCTAAATACTAGCCCTCTCTCTTCCCCAAACCTATAACACTCTCTTCTCTCTCTCTCTCTCTCTCTCTCTCTCTCTC
>LPNX010144745.1:1784-57561 GCA_001517045.1 Pseudotsuga menziesii | reverse complement strand
ATAACAAAGATGTAAAAGAACCTGTAAGTTACACAATTAGTATATAAAAATATAAATTTTATAAGCTAGAGTTTCACAATACATCATGCAAATACATGTAGAATACATACAAACTAATAACCTCACATGAATATAAATTTTATAAGCTAGAGTTTCACAATACATCATGCGAATACATACAAACTAATAACCTCACATGAGAATAAAGGCCCAAACCTCATGAAAATTCAAACTGAGATTCCTGCTCCTGCCGAAGAAATTAAGTGGATTACTTCATCCAACAGTCCATTTTATAACCATGAAGAGATGGGTTGATCGTGGCACCAAGAAGAGCATGCATGGTCATACCTTACTGCAAACCCTCACCTTACTGCCACGCTAACCTTGCCTGCAAAGCCTACACTGGAGGATGTCAAAGCATGTCAGTGGCGTTGCACACAAGATTGTCAGAGCAGGTCAGATGTATGAAATAAAAAGTAGTTTTGGCAATAAGAGGTTGTGATATACAAACTTTAGATATAAGAGTTGTGATATACAAACTTTAGATATAATTGTAAAAACTTTAACATAAAAAATTGTAAAAACTGTAACATAAAAAACTGAAATTATGAATGCACAGTTATCTAAACCATGCCGAATACTTAATTTCCTGCTTGCAGGGAATAATAAGAGTCAACCATAGGGTTAATGGCAATGATGGGGTTCATTATATATTGATTATGGGTTAATGGCAATGATGGGGTTCATTATATATTGATTATGTGTTGATGGATTATCCTTATAAAAAATATTTGAGCTTTATGTCTTTTATATTTGCACATTATATATATGTTATGTACATATTAAAAATATGTTATGTACATATTAAAAGGATTTATATTTTAAGGATTTTCAAAGAAAACACATGAAATCAAAGGAATTGTAATTTATATATATATTACACATTTTAGAAAAATGTATATTATGTATATATTGAAGGGTTTGGTAATTATATATGCATATAGAAAAGTCACAATTCATATATTTCATCCAGATCAAAAAGAGCTACACTTTATATATACATATATTGAAAGGAATTAATTTTTTATGGACATGGATATATATTGGAAGCATGCATTAGTATTTAATAATTGAAGAGGATAATGGTAGTAGAACGTAGTTGCATTGATAAGTGATATCTAAACATTTCCATAGGATTGAATTGGAATTTGAATAATAATATACTACATCATAATGTGATAACTATATATGTATTAGAAGTTGACAATTGCAATAGGCATGGGGAATTGGGAATTATAAGTGGCATTAGGATGTGATAGTTGAATGTGCACTAAAATGTATAATTAAAATTATAAGGATTGATAAATACCTTAGGGATTATATGATTACATTTATTATGTTAAAGGCTTCATGTTATAATTTGAAATTGCAATGGATTATATGATCAATAGTATAAGGTAATACCTTTCCATATATATATGGAATTGAATAATTGATGACTAAAATTACAAAAGGGTTAATTGGATGCATTCCAATATAAGTTATGTATCATTTACTTTGAGTACGGTCGATCTTAGGTATAACCAAGAGATCAAAAAAATTATGTTAAGTCTAAGGGCCCTATAGATGAGAGCTTTATGAGAAAGATATGAATGTTATCCTATAAGGAAATTGGATATGATTGTTTATAATGTGTAATGATTTGGAATAACATTGGAAGTTACAACCTACATTTAAGTCCCTAAGTAAGATGGTATGATAAAAAGCTAAATTATTGATCATAAAAGAGACCATGATGACACATAGGAAGGGGCTTCACTTTGTCTCTAAGATTTAGGACTTTGTCGCTCTCCTATAAAGGAAGCACCAAGGAGGCAGCTTATAACTTTTTGAGAATAGTTGTGAGGAGAAGACTAGTGGGTGATCCCAAATGAAAAAATTAAATAAGGAAGCAAACTTGGTGATTTTTAGGTGTCATGATGAAAATTGCTTATACTATGAAAGAATTCGATAGAATGTTGAGCGGGTCAAACTAACTCAAAATAAGAAAAATAAGATACCAATGTGACTAGATTGATGAGCTAAGCATAATTACATTTATATTGCAACATGACAATGTCGTAAATAAAAATAAAAAACTACAAATTTGACTAAACCATGCTAAGGTAATCAAGAAAATGTAACTCACAATCCTACCGAGAAGGCCAAATGAATATGACTTTTGTTAAATGAAGTATGGAAATGATCAACAAAACCAACTAAACTTAATAACGATAACCACTGACATGATGAGCCCCTTAGACTAGACACGAGGATATTGACATGGGAGATAGGAAATAAAAACTAATATGTTCATCTCAGTTGCTAAGTTCTGAGCCTTTGGAATCATACGAGCTTGAGAATCAAGTTGATTAAAATTTATGGGTTTGGAGTAGCCTTACTGGAATCATTACTAACTTATGCATTGATATGATATAGGTTATATTATCACTTGATTTGGTAATTCATGATTCCAACCCACCAATATGTATTTTATTGAAGATTGTATGGTGTTTATCTTCTCTCCTTAGAAAAGAGGATAGCCGAATAAATTTAAATCTCACCTTGATTTGATTTTCAATGCTAAAAGTTTATTAGTTACCTATTATTTTTGTTTCTACTAATGTGATATATATTGTAGTCAATTGGATTTTTTAGATCCTTGTGGATGACCGAGAAGTGTCAAAAATCTACGCCAATATTACAAATTATTGAGAAATATCATTGGATGTATATTACATAAAATTACTATTGAATTATCAAGAATTTGATGGAACCTTCTCGGATGAAACATAAAATCAATGATGGTAGCATATCTAGTTCTTATGGGAATGATCATTTGATGAAAATTTATTAAAATGGAATAAATGCTTAAACATGAAAAGAAAATTAACTTCGGGATGAAGTTTCTTGAAGAGAGGGAGTATGCAATACACCATTTAGGGATAGAGAAAGTAATTGAATGAAATCATTCTGTATAAATAGATGTGACGACTCGATACTATGGTATAATGGCTAATATCTCTGTGTAAACTAGTATTCTATGATTCATGTATGAGAATATAATATCAATGATATGATATAGTTTCCATACTGATTCTATAACTTTAGGATGAATTTTCCTGAAGTGGGGTGTATGTAGCACCATGTTTTTATTCTGACTCCTAAGATTAGGATAATTATTAATTGAGGGAATTTAGTGATGAATGACCTGGTTATATGCGGGTTGAGCACTAAAACTATGTATGAACTTATTCTTTGAGGGAATATAGTTTAAACTATGTATGAACCAGGGTAATTTTTAGTGGTGAAATTTCACCAATTGGATATTTTTGGGGTTTTTTTCAAAAAACAAATCGCTATTTGGTGTTTAATATTGCCTATATTTACATAAAATATGTTTTTTTATCATAATATTTGTCAAACTTTATACATTTTAGTGTTAGTTTTATGTTTCATATTTAATATTCGCCTACCTATTTATAAACATCTTTTTTCAATCCAGAACAATCGCCTAGAATACTATACTTTACTATAATATTAGAATCCTTAAATAATACCCTGGTACTATGAACTTATTCTTTGAGGGAATCTGGTTTTGGATGACCTAGACATGTGTTAAACAAGTGTTTTGGAAAAATAACTAAGAAGATCATAGCCTTATGTATTGTCAAAATATAAGTAATTATGATTAGGAAAATAATGATGAATGAAGAGCCATGCCATGCTATCGACAAATATTGATTGATGTGCAAATGGAAAATGATGATTATAATAAATGAATATTAACAAAAGTTTATGTGATATCTAAATGTTCTCTAATGGTGTGTTGAGTGTGACAGGAAAGGAAGGAACATGAGACACAAGAAGGTGTTATATACAAGGACTCTCTCTGAGTCGAAAACTATGGAAGGTGATATCCACCTAATTTATATTATGTTTGAAATCTTGATTATAAGATTTTATGCACATGAGGTATAATGTGCATGGACTCTTGATGAGTCAAGAAGCTTTGACAATTGATGTCGATTCGAGGTTCATACTATGTTTGAAATCTTGGTTATAATATTTTGATGCACATGAGGTATGATGTGCATGGACTCTGGATGAGTTGAGAACCTTTGACAATCAATGACAATTTGATAACCCAACCCCGCTTTTCCCCAAGGGTTAGGTTTACTTCAATCAATTCAACCATTCATCAAAGGGAGAGGCCATAGGTCACAGTTCACAGGTTAGGGAGAACCCTTCACCCATGGGTTAGGCAAAACCCTCCACACGATATGTATTGAGGTCCTTGAAAAACAAAGTACATATTAGCGAATAGAGGAATACATATCAATTTTAATACCTCGTGGAGCTCTCTCTTGACATTTTCCAGACCCCAATATCCTCCCACGAAACATTTGGTACCTCCACAACCTGATAAATTAAATGTTTAACGTCAATGGAGATATATATCATGTTTTACATAAAATCAATTGAAAGGGAAACAACAAATCTCACTCAGGATTTGTCTACATATAATATATCCAAGTTTATAACTACACTCTCTCATATATCCAAGTTTATAACTACTCATTGTCTCAGGAAGAGGGCTTGCTAGTGCCCAAAGCAGTCCTCAACTACTCATTTGTAACGACCATAATTTCAGCATCAATTGTTTGACATCCAAATAAATTACGTCATGTTTTTCTCTGATACATTGCAGTGCAGCCTCAGTGAAAAGAGCTGCAAGGTATGCCCCCACATGTCCATGTGTATTCTTCACAATATGTTCAAGGTCAACCTGTATCATGGCAATAACAATGATTATATGTTATGTGGACGAAGAGAGTACAATAGAAAGAAATTAATATGTTAGGATTCACGAGTTTACCTCTTCAACCACTCTTCAACAAGCTTCATATTCTTTGTGTGGTAATGCGAAGAGCCTCCAATCGACCAACTTCATCTGGAACACCAATTTCAATCTCCCGATCAAACCTATCTAATCTTCTACAGTCCCTTGTTGCAGTTTGGGAAATTTGAAAATTCAATATCTAAACCCTCGTGAACATTATTTGCTAAATGTAATTCAGCTTGGATGTCCAAAATATTGAATCAATTATGCTTACTCATTTGCTATATTGTGTCCCATCTCTCTAGTGCTCGACCTTGTCTATGTCTGTTGACATATGCTGGAGTGAAAAGATTATAATTAGGAAAATAAACAATTTGACCTTACCAGCATGTACATAGAGATTAGTTCTATGATAAGTTCATAAAAAAAAGCGTTTTTTTTTTACTATACACTATTCAGGATTCAGAGTGAGCAACACCTCCATTTACAATGGTGAAAAGGTGGTATCGAGAAGGAGCTTGCGATGTGCTTGGTGGAGTTGCCAATGGGCATGGCTGCAAGAGATAACATTCCATGTTTCATGGACCAACTGTCAATCATGAAGGGAGGGGCCTATGCATGAAAATCTAGGTTTATCCTCGACCTCCTCATAAGAGAGAAATTAACAGTATCTCTATGTTTGCTATCATTCGGTGAAGCTTATAGCTGGAAAAATATCAAAACCAGATTTCTCTGAACAGAGAGAATGATAGCGTATAGCGTATAGCAATATGTTACTGACATGCACGGTGCAAAGTTGATAAGATGACACAAAAGGATACATTCAACCAGTGTAAACAATTGTTTTGCGGGACAATGTTGAACAAGTGTCCAAGCATTGTATTTGAATTAATGATATAATTATCTATAATAATATGACTTATTAAATTCTAATAAAATGATAGCAAAATTTAAAAATATATTATAGATTTTAATGGCTCTGCGAAACTTTTGTCAAGTCTGTTGTTCATATATTTCTAATTCCTTGACATTGTGGTTAAGTTGCATGAGCATGCCAAAGTTTCCTCTACTTTATCCATTTAAATGGTATAATATAAGAAATGAAAACAAAGTATGTTTATATCCTTTAGGTCTTGTGAAGTTGATGCCTAGGAAATATTAACCTTTAAATACCAATTAAATTAAAGAAATGTTAAATAAGCTTATATATTAATTTTAATGTCGCGGAAGTTTAAAATTTTCAAATCGGTTAAGGAAGATGAATTAGGTGTGATGTTCGCAAACCTCGGGTTAGTAGCAGGAGCAATTTTGTCTGCAGCTACAACAAGACCTTTGCTGCAGCGGTAACCTGCGATCCAGTGTCATCGAGCTCATGCGTTACTGCAGTGTTCAGCCGCAGTAACCCTAACTTAATTGGGTTTTGTCTTTACAGAGCACTCTCTCGATGGTTTTGAGCAGAACTTTATGGATTTTGATATATTTTTTTTCTTTGGTCTTGTTATCAGACGTTGTAGCCCGAAGGTCTCTAGACTTTACCTTCCTTTCACAGCCGTCTGGTCAAGAAAATTCCCACATCCACCGCATATGGGTCACCATATGGGAAAACTACCCAACCCTCTGAGTCATTCAGGCTGCGGAGCTGGAGCCTGAACAACATGAAGCTCAGTAAAATCTTAGATTTGAATTTTTTCACTCGTTTTATGTGATTTCGATTTGCACAGGTCCACTTGTGATTTCTATTTGCAAAGGGCGGTGGACTTGGAGGCGAGAGGATTAATTTAAATTTTTATCAAGGGCCACTGATTTAGATGTGAATTTGTTCACTCGTTTCCTGTGATTTCGCTTTGCACCAGTGGGGTTGGTAGGGGAGAGGATCCCACTGTTGGGAAGGACAATGGAGTTGGTAGGAGAGAGGATCCCAACACTCGGAAAGGGGGAGAAGCAACATATTGTATTTCCAAATGTATGCTCTCCATTGTCATAGGATTCTCCAGGTCTACCGCGTTAGTTTCTATCTTGCTACGCAGTAGGTGTTAATGAATTGAATGAAGTAATCATCAATGAATTTCCATCTTTGATTCTATTTATTGTGGACAAATTTCTTAACTGCACATCGTTTGTGCTACAAGTAGAAAGTTTAACCCTTCCATCAATTTAACTAGAAGGGATGGATAGCCAAATTACTTTGGAGATTGGTTGGTTTAGCATCTTTGAATATGTTTCCAACGGTTTATTGTATATATTTTCGTGGAATTGCCTAACATTCTTGAAACCTCATGCTTTTAATTTCACACAAACAACCTCCTGTCTTTGAGGTTTCAGATATGTTATAGCTTGTTTCTATCATTTGTCCATATTAACGATGATATGTCTGAGTAGTTGATAGCAAAGCGCCTATGTTGTTTGAAAACCTTTGAATTCACAATCAAATGTTGGACATTTAGAGGCAATTACTCTGCAGGTCTATTGGCAGGAAAGTGTCAGCAGTTGATCGATATCATAGCAGATGATTGTCGTTGTGCATTGGATCTACATTTTTACATAAATGTCGAGGTACTTAAAACTTTCAAACTTTAAAGACTTTCGACCTTGAACTCGTTCAGAAAAAAAGGCAAAACTTTCAAACTTTAAAGACTTTCGACCTTGAACTCGTTCAGAAAAAAAGGCACTTCATGAGTAGAATATATATGTCTCTACAGTTCTTTGTCAATTTTACTATCCGGAAGAACTTTCTTTTATATATATATATAATGAGTTCTCTCATAGTTCTTTGCCATTTTTACTATCTTGAAGAGTTTTCCATAAAAGTATCATAATGTACGTAAAAAAATCGCATGGCTTTTATTTATTAGAAATAAGAGTTAGAAATAAGAGTATTTATGGCCTGGTAAAATTCTCATGACAAAGCGATCTCATGGTTTTAGCTTGGACCTGCGCGCAAGCTGATCTCAGAGACAGATCCGAGGAGGAATAACCTGTCTCGATCCCTACATCAAGTCGAATCTTGCCCCAGGGATTCTGATCGTGGGCTGACTGCGCTGGATCTGATTCCTCCCATGCACGTTGTGCTGCATGCTTGCCTAGGCTGCTTTGGATCTGATCCAACTGTGGTTTTTTTTGTCTCTGCTAGGAGCAGATCAGCCTTTCACGATCTCTCTTTCTTTAAGATGAGCGCATGCAAGTTCTGCATGCATGATGTGATTCGGTTTTGGAGCATAGTGAGTCCTATATCTGGGATTGAGAGGAAGTTGCAGCTTATGGGGATTGTGGAGAGTGGCCTGCCCCGGACCTCTGGCTAAAGTGTTCGAGAAGCTTGTCGACGAACAAACCAAAAAGACTGGCTTTGATTGGGAAATTCACGGGACTCTAGCCATGTCCAAAAACCACTAAGAGCTAGGTCTAGAGGAATTGGAGACATTTGATAAGCTTCTTACTCTGCCGGGAGAGGATATTTCCTATTTGACTTCGAAGCTAAGGAAGATAAAGATCTAATCTTCCGAAATGGACCCTAATTCATGGGGCCTCAAGGCCTCTACCTCAATAGTTGGACCCCAGACTTTGATCTCAAGGCAGGCATTCCCAAGGCTGTCCTGGTTTGGGTTAGGCTCCCAAGCCTCCCAATGCATTGCTGGAACCCAAATTGGCTCAAAGCAATTGGAAATATGTTGGGGAGGTATATTGATATGGCAAGCCCAAAAGACCAATATTCCTATGCATGCATCTGCGTGGAGGTGGATCTAGAAGCCGGATTACCAGAGGCAATCAAGCTCATGGTAGGGAACTGATACCACTTTCAAAAGCTAGACTACGAACAACTCTCTTTCAAGTGAAGAGAGTGCCATGAATACTGCCCGCAAAAGAAAGATGACCAACATGAAAAAGAGGAAGGATAGAAAACAACAAAGAGGAGCAAGACTAAAACAAAAAATGGAGAAATGCAAAGAAAAGAAGTGGGGAAAAATGATCAAAGGAAAGTCATACCGGAGGGAAGGCCCAACGAGAACCAGAGTGGATCTAGTGTTATAAAGGAGGAAACCATCAATGGGGAGGAGAAGGACCCAGAAAAAGAAGTTGTATTATCAGACCAATCTCAGAAAGAAAATGCATATCTGGTCCAGTCATATTCAAGAGCATAGGCGGTAAAGGAAGGGGGAAAGCAGGAAAATTCCAAGGAAGATACTAATTCTAGGAGGAGGAAGAAAAGGAAGGGGAAATCGAGATGGCAACCCCAAGCATCAAGAAGGAAAGAGGAAGAAAATCATCTAAGGAAGTACAAGAGCAAGCCACTTATAAAGATAAACTGCAAGGCTCTCAATTAACATTGGAGAGACTTCTCTGAAACACCAGAAACTCTAGGAAACAAGGGCATACCCAGAAGGGGATGCCCTCAACCACTAAAAGTAAGTAATGAAGGTCCTCTCCTAGAACTGTAGAGGTCTGGGGTGAAAATTCAAGGAAGAAGCTATGAAGGAACTGATAAGACTAGCCCAGTCAGACATCTTACTGATCCAGGAGACCAAGATGGATAAAGATATGTTTCTCCATGTGAGTGCAATTTTTGGAAGAAAGGAGATAGAACTGCTGCCAGCTCTAGAGGAGCCTTTGGAGGAATCAGTACACTTTGGGATGATCAGAAATATGACCTTGTTGATACCAAGCATAGCCCTCACTGGATTCTTACTACTCTGCTATAGAAAGAATCTAACACCCAGGTAAGACTTTTTAATATTTATTTTCCTGCTTCTTATGCTAATAAAAAAATTTGTTGGAATCTAATTCAGGATGAAAGAAGCAACCTGCTAGGAAATGTCATCCTGGCCAAAGACCTGAATATCACCTTAAACCAAGCTGAAAAAAGAGAAGGTTCGGTGGTCAGAGATCCTATAAGGGAGCAAGTTGATGATTTAATTATGGATTGGGGTCTATGAGACATCATTCCAGCAAAAGGGAAATACACTTGGAATAGCATGAGATTGGGGCCTGGGCATATAGCTACTAGACTAGATCATTTTTTTATCCAAGACACCTTTCTCCTGTTGGGAATGAACTCCTCTTCCAAAATCCTGGCGTTTGGAGGCTCAGATCATAAACCCATCCTACTTGAGATGAAGAAGGACCAGAACCTCGGGCTGATCCCCTTTTGATTCAGTCCTTTGTGGGCCTCTCACAATGACTTCAAGAGGATTGTTGCTGAAGCATGAACTGCTTTGGTTATGGGCTCTCCATTCTACATTTGGGAAGAGAAACTGCGAAGAGCTAAGAGGTCACTCAAGAAGTGGGCAAAACACTTAGAAACTCCAACTCAAAAAAAGAGGGAAGTCGTGATGAGGCTTGAGGCCCACCAAAACGATATGGAATTAATCCAGATCACTGAGGAGGTTCAAAAAAAAATTAAGCTACAACAAGATCTCCTCGATGCCTATAGACAGGAGGCTGAGCTGGGGATACTGAAAGCCAGATGCCTCTGGATCCATGCAGGGGATCGTAACACTAGTTTTTCCTAAAACAGGCTGAATCGAGAAAAAAATTTAAGGCTATGTATGAGATCCACACCTAGGACCACGTGATTCATGATTTTGAAGAAATTAAAGTCGAAGCCACTCGACATTTTAGTGCAATCTATTCGGCAGAGGTCAACATCATCTCTAACAATGTACGCTTGGACTTAGTTCCAAAAATTGTGAAAAATAAGGACAACGACAAGCTGACAAAAGGGATCACGATGGAAGAGTTGAAAGAAGTTGTGGATGAAATGAAGGATGATAAGGCACCTGTCCTAGATGGGTTCAACGCAACCTTCATCAAAATTTGTTGGGATATTATTCACAAGGACTTATTCAAAATGGTGACAAAATCCTAGAGGTGTGACAAAGTAGGTGGAAGCACCGATTCTACTTTTCTTGCACTAATCCCCAAAGAGAGAGATGTAAACTCCTTTGACAAATTTCACCCAATCTCCCTATGCAACATTGGGTACAAGATAATAACCAAAATTATGGCTAGGAGGTTAACAGGAATCCTGCCTCATATCATTCCAAAGAACGAGGGAGGTTTCATCAAAGGCAGGAGAATCTGGGATAATATTATCCTCGTCCAAGAGGCTATTCATTCCAGCCTGAGAAATGGTGAAAAAGGTATGGTGGTGAATATTGACCTAGCCAATGCATTTGATAGAGTTTCCTACTCCTTTTCTCCTCGATGTAATGGCTATATATGGTTTTGATCCGAGCTTCATCAGATGGGTCAAAGCCTGCATCAGCTCGCCTTGGATTTCCCCTCTTATCAATGGTAGAGCGGCTGGTTTCTTCCAAGCCACGCGGGGATTGAGACAAGGCTTCCTGCTCTCATCGTTGCTCTATGCAATCCAAGCCTCTGTTCTCAATCTCCAACTCGAGTAAGCAAGGAGAGACCATGATCTAATCAGCATCTGCATGGCCAAAGGAACAAAAGATATCAACCATGCACAGTTTGCAGATGACACCATTATTCTCGGTGGGGCAAGTCAGCTCATAGCACGGAAATTCAAATTTGAATTGGATCATTATTTCCAAGCTTCGGGGAGAAAATCAAATCTTAGGAAAAGCTTGATCTACAGTTGGAATATCAACCCGAGGGAGATGTCTGGAATATACTAGATATTAGAGATTGAAGGAGTAACTATCTGGAACTCCTTTAAATATTTGGGGATCCCAATTTTCAGAAATAAACCGAAGAGCTCGGACTGGAACCCTTTGATTGAAAAACTCAAAAAAGGAATTCTTGCTTGGGCAGTTGTTTGGCTAAATATGGCCGACAAATTGGTAATGATTAAATCTATTCTTAACAACTATCAACTCTATCAATGTTCTATATTGTTGTCCCCTCCCAAAATCCTTACAAAAATTGAAAACATGTTGAGATCCTTCCTTTGGCAAGGAGGAATTAAAGGCGAAGGGAAAAAATTTGCTCTGATCAGCTGGAGAAAACTCAAAATGTCTCGGTTGGAAGGAGGTCTCCAGATAAGAGATCTGAAGTTCCAAAACCTGGCAATGGGTGCTAAGTTACTATGGAACATAGTGGACCGAAATCCCTCCTAGAGTAGTAAGTTAATATGGAAAACATATTTTGTTGGGCCAAGACTTAGGTGTCTGGATACCATCCCCAGGATCAGGCATGCTCTCCCATCTTTACCCTCTTCCAGAAGGCGTTGCCTAGGTTTAAAGAAGATCTGCATTGGATACGAGGTAATGGTAAAAATATTAAGTTATGGCAAGACTCAATCCTGGGGAACTTGATTCCACCTCTACTTCCAGAATTCAAAAGATGATTTGAAAGGCAGGGCATCAACACGTTGTGGGACATTGCTCAATGGGACAACGAGCCTCTGCACAGGTGGATTGGCTGGACTCTTCTAGAGCTCCCTGTGGAGATGGACGATGAGAAAGTGCAGTTCATGAATTTCCTTTCTGGTATTGCATTGGTGGCAAGAGAGACCAAAGATCGTCGTGGTTGGAGAAATTCTGGAACGCATAATTCTGCTGATGGTTACAAGGTGTTCTCGGCTCTCCCAAACGTAGTCAACAATCCTGAGATATGGAAAAAGCTTTGGGATGCCCCCACGCTGCCTAAAATTGATTTGTTCTTTTGGACGATGGTGCATGGGAGGATACTCACAAGAGATAACCTAGAAAAATGTGGGTTTGAAGGACCATTTAGATGCCCACTTTGTTGTGGAAGCACCAAAACCATCCTGCACTTATTTTTTTCTTTCCCATATGCCAGAGATGTGTGGGATCAAATTACCATCCCTTGGTTCGACAAAATTGAGCTCCTAGATAATGCTCAACATTGGTTTATTAACTGGGAGAAGGCATTCAAAGGGGACTGGGCCAATAAAAAGGGAATTAAAGAGTGTTGGATGAAGCTTCCAAAGCTCGTCTACTAGCACCTTTGGATCGAATGGAACCACAGAATTTTCCAGAACAAAGATCAACCACTAGGAAAAATTGTTTCCAAGATGCAAGCTCTCATGGGAGAGGTTATAAAGGTAAATCAGGTCGCCAGAAACAAAGTTAAGCTTTCAGCCAATGAGGTGAATTGGATGCAATATTTTAATGCTTCTTCTATTGACATTGATCCAATCCTAAGGAAGTTGGAAATTTGGGAAATTAGACTGGACAAATCTCAATTCGAAAACTAGATGAAAGAGAGGAAGATGTTCAAGTTGTTCTTTGATGGAGCCTCAAAGGGGAATCTAGGGATGGTGGGAAGCGGAGGGGTCATCATATGTCCAGAGGGGAAAATAGAAGTGGAATATTTCTGGAATATTGGAATTAAATCCAATAACATGGTGGAAGTCTATGGGTTGTGGCAAGGAATCAAGCAGCTGAAGGAAAAAGGAGTTGAGGAAGCCATGGTCTTTGGAGATTCCCGTTTAATAATTCAGGAAATGAATGGAGCTAGTCAATGCCAGAGCTTAAGGTTGGTTAGACTGATTAAAAGAATTAAGTCTGTCTCTAAGGCCTTTCGCAGATTAGAGTTTTTTCATATTCTCCATGAGCTAAATGACTTGGTGGATCAGGATGCTAATAAGTCAATGGCACTAAGTAAGAATGAGATGTCTGTAAACCTTCTTTTATCCTCAACTATTCCACCTTAGGAATCTTTTTAAATGTCATTTGGCCATCTGTCTGAGGGAATGTTCGGACATGATTGTAGGAGAAGAGACAGTCCTTTAGGATTTGATTTTTCAAAAATCAGATCGTTGTATTTCTTCCCTTTATCTCTATTATGAGTTTAATATAACATAACCGCTTTTGTCAAAAAAAAAAATCTCATGACAAAGTAGGTAAGAATGACGCATGTAACCCTTCCACATAAAGAATTAAGAAAGGAGAATATAAAAGGTTCGAGATTTAACTAACGTAAAGGAAATTGATGTACTCGGTTGCAAAGTTCTATTTTTTTTAAACAGTGAAACTTACTCCACGAGTATGGCCTCGAGATATTATATGGCCTTGTTATATTCATAATAAAACTTAATTACACTCGATCGATCAGAAATTTAACATATGTTTTATTTTCTGGGGGGCATTTACTAAATTAGTTATATTTTTTACTAAAGATTCTGAGATTTTAAAAGTTTTTGTTGTTTTTCAATAATGTAAGGATTTTGGAATTTTTTTTCTTTTGTTGTTGTTACTTTTGGTGTCTTAAATCCTTATTTTAAGATTGAATTATGTGAAAAATATAATAAAATTAACTTGTCTATTTTACCAAATATTTATTTTTTTATTAATGCAATGGCTTTGAAAAATCAAAAATTTTGTGGTACTTTTGGTCATGGTGTCTCAAATTGATTTTCTATTTTCATATATATATATATAGTAAAATAATTATATATTAAAATGAAAATGGTGTTTTAATTAAAATTGATATAGAAAAATATTAAACTTAAAAAAATAGCAAATGACACCTCAAGTCAAGTCCTTACATTCTCCCCCATTTGAATTATTAATGTCCTAATCAACATGATCCCATTGCCTTATTTGATGATGGAGGTGTTGAAGGTGAAGAGATGCTTTTTCAATTTCCACACTCGAATGCAACTTTAATACCAATTCTCACAAGGCTATACTTTTTATTATATAGAGTTTGTGTTATCTTAACTACCACTTAACAAATATTTATTAGCGCAAGACATGGTAAACCCAACTATGTGTAGAAATTTGGTTAGCCAAGTGTAGTAAATGTGACTCATGGAATAACAATGACATCAATAATATATGGGTTTGAGAGGAGCAACTCCTCTAATTCTACCGGAACAACATGGTAAAATATAAAATTTTCTTTGGTCCATACGCTAGTACACCATCCTAACCGTCTTGCAATTTTCCACCCTCGGTTCGCTCACTAAGGTCATCAAAATTGTATAGACTCATCATGCACCCTTAGTCATGTTTTCCTGACATGCCATTTGTTAGGATTATTATTAATCATCCCTTTAACCACATAGTCTAATTGTCTATTTTCCTAGCTTAGGAGGTCTTCATCACTCCACTAGTGCATGGGGGACACACCTAAGGGACATCTGTCACTTAATGCACCTGATTGCATGAGTTTAGGTTCCCCAAGGACCAATCCCTTTAATTTAGGAACCCACTCTGAGTGCCACCAGCAATCTCTTTCATTTGACCTTCGTAGGTAATCAATTATGCTCTAATTACCATCTGTTAGATCACAATCCATTAGCCTAATGCCATTTTGCATGATTTAAGGGAGTGTGTGCACCTTTGTTCACCTACCCTCATCAGTTAATTGATTGTAGACTAAGTTAGTTATCCAGAGTTGCATTAGTGAGCTCCAGTGGTGATTTTCTCACACTGAGTTAGCTCTAGAATTAGTCTAAGTTGGTATATTAGAATCCTATCTTAGGAACTCGAATTCTCCTATATGTATGCAATATCCATAGTTGGATATTCTCATATAGTCTAGAATGAACTCATAATTACTGAAATAACCCACACATATGTAGATAAAATGATATATAAATTGATAGATAATAGGTTACAATGATGGCCCGCCTTAAATATGGCTTGGGCATTGTGTATGAAAGGTCATGCCTTTTGATTATTATTTATAATTAATTATGTTTAACTATTAACTATTTGATTATTTACTTATTATTTTATGTTTGTTACATTGCCACTCTCTTAGAAAGGCTTTGTCCTCAAAGCCCTATAATGTGGTCACATCGTTTTGTGCAATGTTGTGGCTGGCGACACAAGTCGATACGAAATCCTGAGTGTAGAGCATAACTTTTGATAAGTGGATGGGTCAATCCAACCCAAATCGATTCTTTGTTGAACATCGCGCTTTTTAAGTGAATTGACATCCTAAGAATGGAGTGCACGGCTCACTAGTGATTTCTGTAGATTGTTTACGATTCTTAAGATACCGACTGTTATGGTTTGGATGTCGATAAGGAATTTTTTCAACGTCATTTTCTCTTATCAAGTTTGTGTTGTTTCTTTGGATTAATCATTGTGTAGGATTCTCTTTTACTGGAGCGACATCTAGAGTGATGATATTAACTGGGTCAGTAAGTGTGTTTTTTCCATAAATTGTATTTCTAATGACTTGAATGTTTTGTTCTGTATACCTTTTAACTTGTTTTCTAATTGCTTATTTTTACTTTGAATCTTCTTAATAATTTATTTTTTGTGTTTTTTCTTCGTCTTTGTGTTTCTTAAGTTGTTCCTTAAGTTCTTTATTAAGATTTAGAAGGCATTAATTTTCTTCTTGCTTTTCTAGGACTTTTTCTTCGATGTCTTCATTCGAGTTGTCTTCCTTCTTGGTATTCTTTAACTTCTTGATCTTCGTAACTAATATTTTATTATGATTTCTTAATCGATATATTTATTCAATATTACTTGTTAATGTGTTATTGACTTTTGTAATTTCCAACTTGTGCGCATTTTTGTGTCGTCCTCTTTCTGCTAGAGTTCCTCAATCTGTTCTTGAAGGCGACAATTCTCTGCTTCTTGGCATCTAACTTTTGTCTGAATTTGCGTTATTTTGTCATCTTTGTCCTTGATGATTTTATTTAATCATTTTATTTCTTCTTTAGTCTTGACAGCCTATTTTATGAGTTTTTGGTTTTGTAGATTCTAATTGGGATATTTTTTACTCATTCATTCCTCAATTTGAGTAGAAAATATCTCAATATGGATTTTTAGATAATGATTATCCTACTCTATTAATCCCTTATAAATATCCAACTTCGTCATGTCCAATAGTAGACGATCATTGGTTTTTTTATAATGTTCCACTTTGTCCAATGCTACTTGTAGTTGGGAGTGTAATTCTTATTTGGAATTCGCCATAATTCCTGACTTCTAGTGTTCTTTGACGATAGTGGGTTTTCCTTTTGACTTTTGATTTCTTCTTTGCCTTAGTCTTCTTTCAATTTGTTCATGGGGAAAATCTTCTTGATTTTTTTTATTTTGTACTTTAATAAATGTAATATTTTTTACAATTATTAAATTGGCAGAAAATTATTTTATTAAGTTATAATAATAATTTTAATATGATTATTAATAATTATATAATAATAATAATAATATATAGATTAAATAACCCACATATCTATAGATAAAATGATATATAAATAACCCACATATATGTAGATAAAATGATATATAAATTGATAGATAATAGGTTACAATGATGGCTCGCCTTAAATATGGCTTGGCCATTGTGTATGAAAGTTCATGCCTTTTGATTCCTATTTATAATTAATTATGTTTAACTATTAACTATTTGATTATTTACTTATTATTTTATGTTTGTTATAATTTATAGCCATTGTATTACATAGTATTTACTGATTCATGAATATGATCATATTAATCCAGTTTTATCGCTATGTGTGTATAATTTTTCCATGAGTAATTGATCAATCTATGATAAATTATTCTCTCTTCTGCAACCTTCTCTTCTCATTTGAATTCATGCAGGCTGAGGATCATATGCTTCATTGAATTTAACATTGTATCAGAGCAGGTATCCATGCCTACCTCCAACCTTGGAAACTTCCATTGATGCACCATAATCCATTTATTTTCCACATAATTCCTGGAATAATTGCATTGCTCCCTCTGGATTATGTCCAGATAAGTCTATCCAGGTATGATGTACTCAAAGAAAGTGCACATGTTGAAGTGAAGGGTGTTTGAGCTAAATTAATCCAAATTGAAGTGTTTTGCAATGTTTTTGCAGGTACATTAAAATATTTATTGAATAATTGTTGCTCATTATAGCAGTAAAATGGATAATTCAGCTGCTCTGACTCCCAGAATCCTTACACCCTACAATTACCTTGATTGGAGGGTAGATATGCAGATTTCCTTGTGCAACAAAGGTCTGTGCAGGATGACCATGGGAAGAGCAGTCGAACCCCAACAATATATTAAAAAATCGAAGCATCTGGGTAAGATTGATGAAGCTTTTGGCTACATGTGCATCCACGTATCCAGGGAGTTGTTGCTCCAACTTGATGGATTCAAGACTCGAAAAGAAGTATGGGATAAGCTCGAATCCTTATTTGGAAAATAGGATGAGATGAGGGGCCATTTCCTGGAGAATCAGCTGATAGCATTACAACCCAGTAACTTCAAAACTATACAACATTTTTTCTCAAAATTCAAATCATCGGTCATGCACTGAAAGCAATGCGAGATTGAGAAGAAGGATGAGAAATTGGTGCTCTCCAAACAGAGCAAACTTGGCTCGGAATTCTTAGTGTTTGTATCTACCTTTCACTCTGGGAGATTGATTAATCCTAATTGGCGAATGGCATCCATTGATGCCTTCACAAAGTCTCGAATCCAAGAACAAGACAAGCTCTCATGGCCTCTCCAAATCAAGCTCTCTTAGCTGGTAAGATAAGGAATGCGCAAGCAAGAAGGAAGCATAAAGGTAAAGAGAAACAAAACATTGAATTTGAACCTAAATATGAGTTTGATCCATTAGATGAAGCCTCGGGCTATAGGAAGGACAAAATTCAAAGGTCTAACAAAGGCAAGTGCTCTTACTGTAAGAAAGGAAACCATACAAAGAAGTATTGTATGAATAAGACCATTGATCAGATGGAAAAAATCCTTGAGAAACATAACATTCCACTCCTTGAAGATGCAAGGAAGACCAAATTTGGAGAAAAGACTGAAGATCGTGATGAGAGATGCCATGCACTTAAGGCTAGCTATTGAAAATCACATGCCTTCCTCATTGATTCAGGAGCCTCTAATCATATGGTTGCATCCAGAGAATCATTCTCTTCATTACAACTTACTGATGGTCCAAGTATTCACATGGGTGATGACACTCAAATTCGAGCAGAAGGAAAGGGTTCAATCAAGTTAAAACATGGAGTGTTCAAAGTTGTACTCTATGTGCCCTCTTTAGATGCAAATTTGTTATCTATATACCAAATGACACACACTGGCCCACCAATGTGAGTGGTACTTGGTCTTGACTCAATGGAGATCTCAGATATCTCAACTGGGAAGATTATATCGAAGGGTGTTGCAAACCATGCCTCCAAGGTATATGAATTATCACACTTTATGTCGTACTCAGATCCAGTATAGTCTCAGCCGCCATTTGAAAGGGAAGGTAAAACCATTCTATCTACACCTTTTGCATATGATAATGTTTCCATTAGTGTTTCAGATTCAGAATTCGAAGCAGACGAACCAGTTGAATCAGTTTATGAAATTGAAGATGAAGTTCAGAGTGATCCAGATCCAAATCCATTCCCTACTCCCAATCCTAGGCCTAAATGAGCACAAAATGTTATTGAGGCAGTTGGGAACATTTCTGGAGAGCCATCTGACATTAGGTGAATAAGATCCAAGTTTCAAAAAGAGAACCTTGCGCTATTTAAAGCAAATTCACTTCCTTAAAAGAGGTGCAATAAGATCCCATAGAGATGCTACATGATGGTAAGGACTAATCAACAATTATGCTCACTAAAGAACAAATTGGGTCATGTCACTCTTCCTCCATAAAGAAGAGACAAATGAAACATTCCTTCTCCTGTCTATCATTGGATTGGAAGAATATGGAGAGGTTTACATGCACAGTCCCAGGATACTAGTGCACACAAGTACCATCACATTGCTTCACTGCACCACAGAGATGCAGGTTTTAGAAATATTTTCACAAGTTTTTTATTCAAGAAGAATTTTTGTCTTGATATGAAAGCTTGATCCTGATTTTCCTGCTTATTTTGAGGGGGGGGGGAGGGGGGGTTCCCATGAGGTTTTCCCCATTTCCATGGTTTTATTAAGAAATTATTATTATTTTCATTTAGATTGTATGGGTGACCTTTGGTCTTAGTTTCCAGGGCCCAGGTTGTCCAAATGTCAGGATTAAGGGGGGTTCTTGGGATTATTAATAATTCTCCCTTTGACCACATAGTCTTATTGTCTATTTTCCTAGCTCAGAAGGTATTCATCACTCCACTAGTGCATGTGAGACACACCTAGGGGACATATGCCACTTAATGCACCTAATTGCATGAGTTTAGGTTCCCCGTGGACCAATCCCTATCATTTAGGGACCCACTCTAAGTGCCACCGGCAATCTCCTTTAGTTGACCTTGGTAGGTAATCAGTTATGCTCCAGTTACCATCAGTTAGATCACAATCAATTATACTAGCGCCAGTTTGCATGATTTAAGGGAGTGTGGGTGCCTTTGTTCACCTACCCTCGTCAATTAACTAATTGTAGACTAAGTTAGTTATCCATAGTTGCTTTAGTGAGCTTCAGTGGTGATTTTCTCACATTCAGTTAGCTTCGGAGTCAATCCGAGTTGGCATATTTTAATCCTATCTTAGGAATTCAAATTATCCTATATGTATAATCATTGTGTTACATATGATTTAATGATTCATGAATATAATCATATTGTTCCAATTTTGTTTCTATGTGTGTACAATTTTTCCATGAGTAATTGATCAGTCTATGCTAAATTCTTCTCTTTTTTCTAGCAGCCTTCTCTTCTCATTTGAATTCATGCAAGATGATGATCCTATGATTCATTGATTTTAACACCATTATCAATGGCACCTCAAGTTAGGTCCTTACATTCTCCCCCATTTGAATTATTGGCGTCCTCATCAACATGATCCCATTGCAATGCCTGATGATATAGTGGCTAAAGGTGAAGATATGCTTATGCAATTTCCACATTTGAATGCATCTCTAATACCAATTTTCACAAGGCTAGACTTTTTGTTATATAGAGTCTATGATATCTTAGTTACCACTTTAAAAAATATTTATTAGCGCAAGACATGGTAAATCCAACTATGTGTTGAAAATTGAAAGTATATTAGCCAAGTGTGGCAAATGCGACTCATGGAATAACAATGACATCAATAATCTGTGGGTTAATATTTCAAGTGGGGATGTCTATTAGTTGAAAGGGGGTGGAGAAGGGTCAAGGTTCTAGGAGGATATTGCAAGTTCGAGTGAGTATGGTTAATAGTTGAGAGAGGATGGGGAAGGGTCAAGGGCCTAGGAGGATGTTGTAAGTTCAAGTGGAGAAAGATGAAGGGAATGCGAAGATGATGGGTTACAGGGGTGAAGGGGAGTGGGGATTGAGAGCACGATTAGGATGAGAAGAGGTGTTGAAGACGAATAGGGTTAGAAGCAGGACATGAGACTTGAGTGATGAAGGGGGATAAGGTGGAGGGGAGGAAGTGGGTGATGGTTTGATGAGAGATAGGATTATTGAATGGAAAGGTAGATAGGAAGGATTAAAAGATGAATAGGGTGTGTTGGATGAGAGAGGCAGAAGGAGGGGGAAATTGAAGAGAGGGGAATGTGATGCCATAAAACAGAGAATAGGGGTCGTAATGAGGTAGAGGTTTAGGAGAACAGATACGTTGAAAACATAGAGGAATGGAGTATAATAGAGAGAGATGATGATGATGTAGAGAGAGTGTGATAGGAAACACGATAGAGAGGGAGTANGTTCCAAAGATAGAGGGTGGAGGGGTGAGAAATGGAGAGAGAGGGAGGTTGTGAGAGAGAAGCATGGAGAGGGAGGGTGAAAAGAGACAGGGAGGGAGGGATACAAGTTGAGAGAGAGAGAGAGAGAGGTTAGGGGAGGGGGATAAATGAATGAGGGTATAATGATTAAGGGATAAGGGAGGGTGATATTAATAGAGGGAGGAATAGTGAGGGAGGTAAATGGAAGGTGGAGGAGAGGGAGAGACAGATGGAGGTTTTAAGAGAGGAGGGGGGGTTGCATAGTGGGAATGGTAATCCAAGGATAATGGTTCCACTTTCCTGCTTATCTAAATAGTGAAACATCATCATCTTGAGTCCTAAGTTGATTTTGAGAGTATTTGGGCATGTTTCAACCCTGTTCTGCAGCCTCCTAGCAAGCAAGAAGCCTAATCCTTTAAATTATGGTTATACGATGGGCGGTTCTATGCATCAAAACAGCCTAATAAGCACAATTTGGGCACTTTTGGGTGTAATTTGTGACTTTCCTAAACCTCATACAACAATATCAACATTTATGGGCACATTCTTTGACAACCTGAGAATATTTAATTAACAACATTGCTATCAGGTTGGGGCATGTTCTGAGTAAAATGTGTTGTGATCCACTATAGTAGTAGCCTTAAAAAAATACTCTTAAGTGGTTAAAGATGACAAACTATACTCGTGTAGCCTTGTGCATAATTTATCACAACAACATCCCAACTAAAGACTAAAATATTATTGTTGGGCATATTAATTGTCTAATGAAATAAATAGGTGAAACTCCCAGAACATAAATTGTCAACTCGATGAAGTCTTTTATTTCAAAGTTATCGTGGAATATCTATGCAAGCACAATTTCTACCTGACATTGTTGATCTATTGGTATGAAATCAAAACTCATTGTAAACTAGATCATACCTTGAAAATAAATCAAACCCCAAACCTATTCATAAAACCACAATGTAAATCTAATCATATTGTAATAAAAATAAACTCTTATGAAGCAATATCTGAGTACATAAATATGAAAGAAATGTTGGCCAACGATCTCTCAAAATGAATTAACATGAACAACAACAACGATAAATCTAACAATGAATGAAATCAAGAACTAAATAATAAACAAATTCACACACTAACATATTTACAATCAACACTACTAGCATATGCTCAAGGAAGAGGGCCCTTCCTCCACTGAGTAGAGTCGGATCTCCACAATGAGAAATCTACAACTCTGCTTTAAGAAACCACCAGTATCTATTAACCAAACTTGAACTGTTACAAAGTTGGATCCGAAGAGAATAATGAATTAGGATACTAATTGTTCAACCCCCTGAATATGAGATTGATTACAAATTTATACATAAAATATCTCATGAAGATGAGGAACGGAATTCCCAACTTGGAATATGTTTTAACAAATTGCTCATTTGAAACACCAGTCACATCAATAAATATGGAAAAATCCCCTTTAAAGAACCACTCACATCTCTCAAACCACGGTTGTTTTGGGCTATTTTCTCACGTGATAATTAATTGAGTCCGTTCTGTACAAAGCCCATGTCCGCATTTTCAAGATTCTTCTTCATATGCCTGCAAATTGAAACAATCATTGTGTTCTTATCTGGCATGTGTTTTTGGTTGGGACCGTTTGATCATGAGCTAGATGCTTCCATGTTGGACCTAGGTACAAATTTAAGGTCACAAATCCATGTCATCAAACCTAAGAACACAAACATGTTGTATATTTCCATGTAGACGTGTGTCAGCATGCCAAGTTTGGAGACTTGAACCATGAGTGTTGCTACAAGAGATTGCTTTGTAAACCATCATCACTAAAATCATGCATAATAGTCTTCAATTCATCAAAAATAAAGGAAAATAATCATTATTAATCACTAAAGCATCAGTGGGAGTAATATGGTATTTTATGAGCAGTTACGGAAAATGAATGGAAATTGGAATGATAAATGGGCAATAATAGGAAGAAGGGAGATGAAATAGGTGTCGATAGGTGATGAAAATAGGGGCAAATCTGTGACCCAACAATTATTATGACACATGCTTGAAAACAAACACCAAACAACCCATATCACAATTCTCATTATTTTGTCACAACGAATTACATAATCAATGAAAACAATTGAAGACACTATCATATTTCCTAGCACCTATCGTATTCAAAATTAAACTTAGGAAAACACTCTGCACTCATGATTAAATTATAATACAACTGTTCAAGATCGAAAATAAGCTTAAAACATGCATTTAAAATCATGGTCTGGAAACTGGCTCCTACCACAACTTGTCAAGCAACGTTGCTTAGTTAAGGGATATGTGATAGTGATAAGGGTAACAACATGTGATCAAAGGATACATGTTAGTATCACACATTAATAACTAACATAGATTAACATAATTTGATTAACATTAATATCTTTAACATTAAATGTAGGTGGCCCATTACATAGGCGAGACAAATCCCGGTAAAGAGTATGCCCTCCCTATAAATTGCCACCACAAATTTAAGGGATGTAATTAAAAGGTTGGAATACCCTCCCATTTCATTTTTCATTATAGATGCATATCGATGTAAATATAATTCTATTTCTTGGCATCATAAGCCATAGGCTCCTACATTGCTCCTTGTGGTATAAACACATCTCCACACTTCAACTTGTTTATCTTTTTAGTGGTTTTTTTATTAGGAGATGAGGTGAGCATGGTAATGCATAAAAAAATTTGTAGGACAAGTATGCATTTCCCCAATATGAAAATGAGGTTGGAAATTTAAACCTTATATTTAATTTACCATCTAATTAAACTCATTTTTCAAGATATAGGAGTAAGGGTGATCAGAATTAGATCCTCATTAAAAAAATCCTCTTGTAAAATAACGAACCATTGTGATGGTTCACCATCCAAGGCCAACCAAATACAAATTGAAGGTTGGGGAAGAGTACAACACTCAGTTTTTGTGGAAAAGAGAGGAGGAGAAAGAAGGAACCACAAAGGAAAATGTTAGTAGCTGACAGCTTGAAGATGGTGTCCTGTTGAAATATTGGTGGATGAAGGAATCAAGGAGCCTATCCATGAACAATGAATATGTCTATGAGCCATGGCCATAATTTGGCATTTATTCATCAGTAAAAATTCATCGATTCTTTATACAACTCATCCCTTTGAATTTAACTTATGAGAAATAAAAATCCCAAAATAATGTTGTTTTTCCCATAGGGCTTCCAGGGTGAAAAAATATCTATATCAATGTGTATGAATGTTTTGTTTGATTGATTGCATTATTAAATTGAGAAAAAATTGTGCTTGGGAATCTCTGGCAACTTTTTTGGTTGTTAATTAACCCAACAACACGAATCATCTCTACAAATATGAGCTCCGACATTAGACTCTTGTATGATTTTTGTGTGGGGTATATCCCCACTCTTTGTATACGATTGTTAATAACCAACCCTATTTGCATCAATCATTGGGTTGGCATGAGAGCTATTCATTTGGCTATATGCAAAGTTGTGTATTTGAAAGAATTGAAACATTATTCTCTTTGTAAAGTGGCGTTATCTATCAATTAAATGTGACTTGGAATACTAATCAATTCTATGCAAAACAAATGAGTTCACAAACCTCACTCATAGCCATCCATTTGAGTACATATATAACAATTATAATATTGAGTATGTTTATTTGAATAACAAGAGTTTTAAATTCCTGAGAGACAGGTGTTGGAGAGACTAATAGACTATAATCCTATAGCTTATAGATTGTATGGTATTAGAACATGTTCCAAAAATTGAAGGAAGGCATGTATGATAAGTACCCATCACGAGTATCAAATCAACAAAGCCTGACTTTGATACCAAGCCTAGAAAGGAGTAGGAACCAACCATGGTTGTAATCTCTCATGAGGAAAAGGAGGACCCATAAGTTAGGTTAGCTTGGTTGGAGCAAAGCATTGCCACACTCACCATGTTGGTCATGTAGATGGTGGAAAAGGATCGGGAGGTACCCTCAACAAAGACTGAGCATGAAGAGTACAAGGTGGATTGAGAAAGATATGAAGGAAAGCAACCCAAAGACTTAGGTAAAAACAAAGGGTTTTCTCCATATTTCAATCTTTCTTTTTAAAGTTGAAGCAAAACTTCAAATAACCATATATGATGGACAAGTTAAGTCTAAAGTGTTAAATAGTCGGTTGAAGCAATTATAAGTCTACTTTGGCCTTTAGCAAATCCAAGAAGCACGACATATTTATTTGTCATGTTTGAAGATGACCAAACATGCTCTATTGTGGTGGGAGAGTTATGTGGATGCATTGAGGATATGCAATAATCCCAAGGTTGTGAAATGGGAATACTTCAAGGCACTCTTGAAGTCACAATTCTATCCCTTTGGCTATGAAGAGGAGCAACTCTTGAAATGGAAATACATCTGACAAGAGAAGGGACAAGGAGTACAAGAATGATACCTCAGAATTTTGAGAGCAAGCCATTTAGATGGGAATATATTTCTTTGTAAGAGTCATGAGTTGTGGTGAAGTACCTTGGAGGGATATTTGGTCATACTTGAAAGCAATTACAACTTCTCAGTGTCAAAATCATAGATGAGGAAAGAAAGAAGGCTCTCAATACTAAACTGGACTCCAAGAGGGGACAACAAGGCCAAGAGGAATGACAATAAGATTGTAGCCACAACTAAAAAACTGAGGGATCCTAATAGGCATTATAAACATTGTGATGTGGATGGGAAAATTGATGAGAAATGTTGGAAAATTCATCTGGAATTATGTCCAAAATGGTTAAAGTCCAAGGAGAAGACAAAGGTTGTTATTGAGGCAAAAAAAAAGATGTGGTATAAAGCACTTCTGATCTAGATGAAGCCATCATTTTCTCTACATTACATCAACCAATGACAAGTGGATACAAACATTCACTATTCCACATCGAAGTTCAAGTGAAGAACCAAAAGTTAAATGTTATGTTTGATAGTGGTCCTCAATGTAATCTAATTTCTAAGACATTGGTTGATGAGCTTGGGCCGAATACTCAAGATTTAGTATAGTGAATTTTTCTCACATGGTTATAAGGGAAATCTATTATGAAGATATCCTGAAGATGTAAAATTCAGTTTTCCATTAATGCTAGCTATGTTGATGAGGTAGAATTTGAAGTTGCACCATTGAATGTGTGCGAAGTGATGTTTGACAACTAATACATGTGGGATAGGGATGCTACATTTTATAGGAATTAAAACAAATATTGTTTGGTCAAGGGCAATAAATCCTATCTCATCAAAGCACACCAAATGAGAGAGAAAATATCTCCCATATTAGAAAAGTAGGGACACACAAGCAAGAAACAAGCCACCCTTTGTAGGGAAAGAATGGTGGATATAAAAAAGCAAATGGAGGCCATGCGTTTCCATCTCTTACATGGTACAAATTTTGGGGACCAAAAACCTCCTAATGGGGAGGTATGATCTGAATTGGAACCTCATCAAAAAAATATTCTCTTGCATAATTTTGTTAAACATTAATTTTTTTTGGCAAAGTGAGAAAAATTTAATTTTTACTTGGAATTTTAAACGAACCATTGTGATGGTTCACTTTCCAAGGGAAGCTAAATAAAAATTGAAGGATGGGAAGAGGAGGAAATTTTTGGGGGCAAGAGAGGAGGACAAAGATGGAAGAGGTTAGCAGTAGCAATGAGAGCTCAAAGTGTCAACATGTTAAAAGATTAGTGGATGAAGGAATCAATAACTCTATCCATGAAAAATGAAGGTGCCTCTGAGCCATGGCCATTGACAATTTTCCATTTATCTGTGAGTAACAATACACCAATTTTGTATGTAGCTCACCCCTCCAAATTTTACTTCTGAGAAATAAAATACCCAAATAATCTTGGTTTTCCCATTGGGTTTCTAGGGTAAAAACATCTATGGGTCAATGTGTATGAATGTTGTGTTTAACTAATTGCATTACTAGTTTAAGATTTTTTTTGCGCTTGGGAATCTCTCACAACTTTTTGGCTATTAATTAACCTAGCACCATGAATCATCTCTACACCTACGAGCCCCAACATTGGACTCCCATATGAGTTTTGTGTGGGGTATATATATACTCTTTATATGAATGTTTATAACCAATGTTATTTGTGAAGGGGACTCCACAAATAACGTGGGACTCTAGTTGGCTTCAGGCCACCTTACATTCACTGAAATATGTGAAGGGGAATTTTATGGGGAAGTAGCACTTCATCTCTTTTGATGAGCATTGCTCTGTTTTCTAAGGCCTACTATTGAGTATGGCATATTTTTCAGTGAGTTTCAGTTGATTTTATGTCATTGTTTTTTACTATTTTGAGTTGCCCCTAGATCTGCCTTGGATAATGCCTCTAGGCTCTCTATATGTTCTCTTAGGGACATATTTGGTTGGTATGAGCTGGTTTGTTTTTGAGAGAATATTTACATGTTGTAGAAGATGCCTATGTATTGACAGTTGCTAAAGAGCACTTTTATTTTGTATGAGCTGCAGATGTACTCCTAGATGGTTCACTACTTGGATAAGCTGCTATGCTTGAAGATGTAACCCGTTACCTTTGATTCAATGGAATATCAAGGAATTAATTTTTTCATCTCGAAAAAACAACGTTATTTGCAATGATAATTGGGACGCTACGAAACTATCCATTTGGCTATATTCAAGGTTGTGTATTTGGAAGCATCGAAACATTCTTCTCTTTGTAAACTGGAGTGAGCTACACGTGAGCTTCCAATTAAATGTGAGTTGGAATACCAATCAATTATGATCAGAACAAATACATTTGCAAGCCTCACTCATAACCATGCAATTGAGAACATATATAAGTGTTTGAATGTTGATATGTTTATTTGAATAACAAGAGTTTTAAATTCCACAGAGATCTGTGTTGAAGAGACTAATCGACTCTGAACATCTAGTTTATGGATCATGGGGAAAAATGTGTCACCAAATATTTGAGCTTGAGTGGATATTGAGACAGTCAAATGGATGTAGCTTGGGTGGTTGGGAGGAATGAATGTTACCCTCCCCACCCAGGTTCTACTCTTGTAAGTGACATGTTTCTCTTGTGGAGCCCTTTGTAATAAATGTTGTGATTGATGAGCTAACCATAACTTGATTCAGTTTGAATATCAGGTATTGGAATTTTCTGTGGAGTAGCCCTCTAACAAATGGTGAACCACATTTTACTGAGTGGATATTGAGATAACCCCTATCATCAAAGAATTTTACAAAGATACTTTACAATAGTTTTCATTGTTGTTGTTTCTCAATTTAGGAATGTGTTTGACCATACCCAAATCCACAATGCCTTTCCCCTATAGTCTATGTCTTTATTCTAGTAGCCACTCACGGATTGTGTTAAATCACCCCTCGTATACATTAGATGTAGATATGGGAAGATCAAGAGGTTGGGGTATGGTGAGTCATGGTCCATCACATGAAATTGGTCGTAGGTTCTAATGGAGTATATGTGCTCCTAAAGAGCATCTCCACGTTAACATGTCACATTGTCAACATATAAAGTATAATAGTAATAAATTATTACTGGTGTCCATTGGATGTCGTTGGGATGGTTGGGAGAATTGATTTTTACCCTTCCCTACCCTTATATGTTACAAAGTCATAAAAATTGACCACTATAATAAATTTTAAACCATTAAAAAATACTTTGTTAGGTTAACTTTCACTTGGTAAATGAGTCATTGAACTAATCGTGTTTTTGGTCAAAACAGATGGTTTTGGGGCCGTTGGTTTTGGTAGACCATGGTATTCTACCCATAGGATTGTATGTAATGAAGCCTACAAAAAGGCTCCATATAGTCCATTGTAATAAGGCCTCGAGGTGAGCGGTGAAGTCTCACTTGGCATGCTTGGTTGGATTTGGTCAAGAGAACAAAGATATCTTTGGTTGGGAATTCTCGTAGGGGTTTTCCAAGCTTAATCATGTGTTATATTGTGTATATGCATTATTTATGATTCATTACTATTTCCATCATAATTTTTTTTACTATTATCTTCTCCTAACAACTGGTATCAGAGTTAGAGGAGTTAGATCTCCAATGTAATGGAAAAAATTCACAAACCTATGATGTTGAGATTGTGGAGTTGCATGGATTTAAGTGGATCAAAAGATCGGTTGCTTGGATATGCCAAAAGAGATAAAAACATATTATTACTTTGGGGTTGTATACTTTAATTTCATGTAAATGGGAATATGACGATTGTATGGCTTGTTTAGGCATGTGTACCCTTGTAATTCATTGGAAAAGGATAGACGTAGACCTAGGTGATAAGAGCAACTTATAAACTTTGATGGGGGTTGGTGATTAACGCAAGTCAAATTTAAAGGGCTATTTTTAGGTTAACCTTGATTCGGTAAACGAGTCATTGCAATTATCTTGTTTTAGGTCAAAACCGGTGGTTTTTTGGCCCATGGTATTGTTTGCATGTAATTAGGACTATAAAAAGGCTTGGCATACTCCATTGTAATATGTCTTGGAGGTGAATGATGAAATCTCACTTAGACTTGGTGGGATTTAGTCAAGGAAACAAAGATAACTTTAATTGGATTTTCCTGTAAGAATTTTCCACAATTAATCATATGTTATATTGTGTTATATATTGTGTATACATTATTTATGATTCATTATTGTTGCCATAACAATTGCTTTTATTATTTTCTTCTCCGAAGGAGCATTCATGCGGATTTCAAGTGCAAAACAGTCGATATTGGTAAAGCTTGGTTGACTTGCAACGAGTTTTAAGAGGGATATTTAAAAAAGAAAGTTTATTATCCTCATCAATGTTTGCTATACTATGAACCAACATAGATCCATCTTAAAAAGGATCTACCAAGCTCTGAAAGGGATCAAATATCTCTAACTACAAACCCCTTTTTTAAAGTGGAAATGTTGTGGAAATGTGAACTAAATGTTTATGGTTTTAATTTGTAGTCTTATATATGTGATTCTAAAAAATATGTAAAAATATTTTAATGGAAATGTGAACGAAATGTTTATGGTTTTAATTTGTAGTCTTATACATGTGATTCTAAAAAATATTTTAAATCTAAATTGAGCCGACATGTTATTATTTATAACATTTTGTTATTTTTATAAAGGACATATGACAGTCTAGGATGAGCATGGAAGGACTTACACATCTCTCCCTACTGAGTTGTAGAATGTGCCTCTTCCGCTCAATAATTCTCTAAAAAATACAGATTTATCTTTAACATTTTTAATTTTTTTGTAGTTGGGCACTCATTCAGGATCAGAGATTATAGATGGTTATAATGATGGAACTTTTGGTGTTTTATCAAAAATCGAATAAAGAAAAAAGTGAACTCTTCTTTAGATCTTTTCAAAAGAACTACATATTTACCCTAATCAAAGAAAGGTGTTATGTAACGAGAATCGGGTTGCGGTACGAGATTGCATAAACTAGAAAAAAATTCATCATCACCATGATATGAAGGGTTGCTATTAAACAGAGTATTGACCTTGCACCGTAGGTTTAATTAAAGTCTTAACTAATTGCACTTTCATAGTTTACGAATCGATTATGGGACGGTTAGGGTTTCTAAGGGTTCTATGGGTTTCTCACCCAAGAAGCATGCAGCGCAAATGTTTTCTTTTTAAGTAGTGTTAGAGGGCCTTACTCAGTTTTAGAATGGTGAAGGTATGGATGATTCATTGACACAAAGGCTAGAGCACAGGGCATTGATGTTTCTTTTGGACAAGAGAAAGTCCATTTACTTATGGAATCCAGGTTTGTCTTTGAGAAGTTTGGATGACAGAAAGGATAGAGGAGACCTCAAAAATGGTGGATTTAACCCTATAACTTAAGGATCAGCTTCACCCCTTTGAGTGATTCAAGGGTGAGTTGGTTCTTCAATTGTATTTTGAAAAAATAATTGATAGCTGATATAAGATTAAACAAGCATGATCAATATTAGATGAGAGTTCATGATCTTCTTGATAGATATATTTGACTATGGGTGTCCATTCAATCAACTATTGTTGATCCGAGTGGTCTTGCTGAAAATTATCCTCAACCTTGTAACAGGAAGCTTGAGCACCAGACGATTGGATTTATAGCCTTGATATATATAGTGATCCAAATCTTGTGAGCACCCTACACATATTTATTACAATCAACCCGCAAACATGCTTCCATTCCTGCAACGATGAGAGCACAATTGCACTGCTTATCTTTGTGTGATGTGCTAATTTGCATGATTATATTTGTGGCATGATTTGTTTGTTTCTTGTTATTGGCATGCTTTGTTTGTTCTTTGTTATTGTTCATAGGAATTACATGGGGTATGTGTTTATATAGTTTTCCAGAACAATACAACAATTTTGGTAGTATACAGTGCATTGTTGTTACCAAGATAAATATGAAATAAAATAATCATTAATAATAATTTACGATAATTAATGAAACATTAATTGTAAATATGAGCACTTGACCCTCCATGTAAATGATCCATCAAATTATTATATTTATACATTCTTTTCTTTAGCATGGAAGTTAGGTGCCATCCTCATAAGCCTTAAATCTTTATAATAAAAAAATTGTAATAATATTTATATTGCTATATCAATTATTTTATAAAAATTCAAAATTATAATATATAATTATAATAATAATAATAATAATAATAATTATTATTATTATAATTAAAATTTTATTATTAAATTTTTTCTATTAATCATTATTATTTTAATAATAATAATAATAATTATTATTATTATTATTATTATTACACAACCAAAAAAGTTGGAAGGAAGAAATGAAAAATAACAATGCACTGCTTAAGAAAGAAAATACTTGATGACAAACTATGACAAACTAGACATCATGAACGAGAAACAAAAAGACTTGGATGACAAAATGAGTACCATAACTCAAGACATAAACACCATAACACATAACTTGAACACCATGACGTAGAACCATAATACATTAATGGAAGTGTTACAAAAACTAATGCCTAACTTGAATGCCATGACGTAGAACCATAATACATTAATGGAAGTGTTACAAAAACTAATGCCTAGTACAAACCATGTTAGCAGTCCAGACATGTTACATGCCTCATCTCACGTTAACACTCACCAAGAATCAAGAAGATTTGGAAAAATAAATAAAGATCAACAATGTGATGCCTAAACAATAGATTGAAACAAAAGTACTTCCAGAAATGGAGGCATGATTAAACAATAAAATAGACGTTATCATTTAAATAGTAGAGAAGGAAAAGGCTAAAAATCACCGCAAACAACGAATCAGTTCAAATATGTCAGTTGCATCGCATCATCTAGAAGCTCTGAGCCACCATCAAATCGTCAAGCAAAAAACAACCAATATCATCCTTACATAATGTACCCACGTAAGGCAAAAATAGAGTTGTAGAAATACAATGGGAGTGAAGACCAATGTGTTCAATGGTTAAATCAAGCGGAGGAGTACTTTGACATATACAACATTACATTTGACGAAGAGAAAGTGAAATATGTGTCAATGCATATGGAAGGGTACTCCTATAACTGGTACATGTGGTGGAAGGGAGACAATTTTTCCTACACCTGGAACTTGTTCAAAAAAAAAAAATTAAAGGTTTCAAGGAATCGCAGAAGATGGATTTTCCAGAAAGCATACCATATTACAACAGGAAGGAAACGTCAAGGAATTCACACATCAGTGGGAATCGTTGTCCACACGAGTATTTGGGTTATCTGAAAAACAACGAATCAAAACCTATTTAGGAGTTCTTAAACCATACCTCCAAAAAGAAATAAAGATGCTTGATATACCATACATAGAAGTGGCAAGACATAAAACAAAAGCAACAAAACACAAACTGGAAGGAATAAAAATAAGAGGCGACAAAAAATATCGGCAAGAAATTGAGACATAATGTAGATATTGTGGAAATAATTGGTCACCCAGTCATCAATGCCACAAACCTCAATCATACACCTATGAAGTTGAAAACATCTACCAGTTACTCTGATAATGTTAGAAAAAATAAGAAAAACACATGTCACCAATGCAGTGATGACTAGATCCCAGACCATAAATGTAGGGACCGCCAAACAGTTAATTGAAAAATTATCAATGGAAAAGATGTACAAGTATCTGCAGAAGAAATCTTGTCTGATTCTAATACCAACACAGAATCAGAGTAAAGAACGACATCATAAAAATCAAGCTTTGAGGACAAAGCTTTCCTAAGGGGAAGGCAATGTTACGAAGATAAATAGGAAATAAAATAATAATTAGTAATATTTTAGGATGATTAATGAAACATTAATTGTAAATATGAGGACGTGACCCTCCATGTAAATGGATAACCATATTTAAAGTTGGCCTACCCATTTCCATCAAATTATTATATTCATACATTCTTTTCTTCAACATGGAATTCAGATACACTTCTTGAAGTCAAACAACCGGATATGGTTGTGACAATTGCTGGTATGATTATCGTAACTTGAATGGTCTCATCATTTTAATGATCATGTTAATATGATATGGACTTTTGAGATATGAGATTGCTACCCTAAAATAGTTATGGTATTTCTCTCTTGAAAACTAATTAATCTTGATTGGATCCCATTAACGCTATCCTAGAGGTTGGTTGCTAACACTTAGTCGTGGGTCTTACCATCGACTTCATAACCTAATGACCTATCTCATGCCTCTATAAACTTTGGTGAATGGCCACTACTAAGAAGGAATCCTCATAAACCCATCATGTTTTATGTATTCATCAATGTTTGGCACCTACGCCCCACTTGTTTATTCTTCCTCTCAATCAGTAGTATCTGACTGTTCACTTTTATGAAGAATGGAACCTGAAGCATGCTAAAATAAAGTGCATTTAATTGTCCATGGTGAAATTTTATATACCATCGCTAAACTAATCATGGGATGAAAGCACAATCACATTATAATGTGGTTAATGGATTAGGTTTTTAAAATAATGGTGTCAATCAACATATATCAACTAGACTTATCAGCTAGACTAAAGGTTGTGTTAGTTATATTTACTTTACTTTGTTGAATTTTAATCCAATTTTCAATATTTGATAATTATTTCACAATAATTCAATCATACATTTATTTCATCCCACAACTTCATTGCATATCAATATTCACTTGCAGTGGAAAATAAAACAAGGATCACTGAAAGATAACCATGTACAAGAGACACAAAAAATTTATCTTGGGAAACTCAAATGGGAGAAAACCCAACAAACTTTTATCAAATTAAATGAATCCAATTAGTTTTGATGTTCGCCCTCCTTCACAAGAAACTCTAACAAAGGTAGATAACTTTCCAAAAGAATAAGAGAATAAGATTACCCCAAAATTATACTTCTTGCCTTTGCCATGCCTTCCTTTGAGATGCACACTTGTGGAGAGAAGATGTGTTGTGTGAATGTGTCAAATGAAGTGCGATAACACTTTTGTTTATATTCTTCAGTTGACTTGATTTTCAATCTTGAGGTCGACTTATACTTTTGTCTTCTAAGTTCCCCCTTTTACTAGGGTATTTAGCCCCTTCTTGTCTTCCACTTTCTCTAGTACTTATTCAATAGATTGTATTGACTTCTTTGGCTATTTATTAATCATAGAAAAGTTCTCCATCATCTTCTTTCATGGAGCTTTAATGTTGATTTTCACTCCCATTACGAAGTACTCTCACATGACTAAGTAGAGATACGAATGATTTATTCTCTACTAACCATTGGTAAATTCACATGGACAATGTGGGAGAATGATCTACATAATGTTTTCCCAATGTTCGAACCATGGAGAACATCAACATCCATGCTAATTATTTTTCTAATTGTTTCAATAAACTTGTTTGAGATGTTGATTCAAGTTTGACAATTTTACATTTTGTTAATTACACCAATAAGTGTTTATAATTTAGAATTTGGGTGGACTAGCACCTATGCTTTTCTTATATTGCATCAGGATGAGACAAGTGTATATATAAAATAACTAGTAGTTTATGCATGGATTATTGGTACCTCCATGGATAACCCTTAGTTGATACATGGATAATGGGTAGTTTGTGCTAGACAACTCTTGCTAGTTATTTTTGAACAACAAAAGGTGCTTCAAATTAGAGACATAATGTTCAAAACCATGCATCTTTAAATGTTGTTTATTTTGTGGTTTAAGAAGCATCATTGGGAAAGGAAATTCAAAATATGGTTGAAGATTGTTCTTAATATGAGTTAAACTTTACCATCTAAATGGTAACTGAAAGCCAAGACATCCCATATTTAAAAATGGAAGCAAATAAGCCAAACTTTTAGGAGAGTAAATAATTTTTCGATTATATTTGATTAAAGAGAGAAGGAGAATTTAAACTAAGAATGACCAAAGATCAAACTTCCATGCATGAAAAACCATCAAACTGTTGTAGAGGAAAGAAACATAATGAAAAACAAAACTAAAAAATGGTGTATTATTGTTTGTTGTTAATTTATACTTCAGGTACCCAAATTCATAAAATTCAAAAACAAAAAATAGTCTTTGTCTCTACCATCAACTTTTGTCTTAGACAAAAGTATTCATTACTAACAACTGTGCAGTTGCATCGAGTCGATTTTACCCATCAAGTTGCAACGATTGCAGTGAAACTATTTATTTCTAACCAGTACATAGTTGCATCTGAGTGGTAGTTGCATTGACTACAATGAGCCTACATCGATCGCACTAAAAATGTCTCGTCACTATTATTTCTGACCACTACGTGGTTGCATTTGAGTGGTAGTTGCATCAACTTCAGTGAACCTACATCAATTGCATTTATTTCTAAGCATTGTGTGGTTTCATGTGTTGTAGTTGCATCGACTACAATGAGCATGTCTTAGTGTTAATTACACAACAAATATTCAGACGAATCAAGGAAATATGATTGTGTTTCAATTTATATTTATACCTTCATTCCATAATTTACATAATTGGGATCAAAGACGGCCTTCCATAGCTTCCTAAGGCACAATCACATTAAAATCCACACAAATAAACAAATTTGTCTCTAAAAAATTATTTGTTTTCTAATGTTAGAATGTCACCCTTTCCACCATGTCTTTTAAAGCATAAATATTGGTTAACTTAAGACCATATAAATGCATCATAACGAATCTATGACATAAATAATGAAATTAAGATTAAGTGTAGACAACAAATTTAGACCTTATTTTTCTTCATAACGCACATGTTCAAATCCGGGGAGGGATAGGTTAAGTACACCTCCATAGACTTTAGTAGTCAAATTGTTGTATGGAGGGGATCCCTTGTTCCACAAACAAGGGGTCTCATACACCATCTGCTTGATTTTAACCTTATTATTATTGTTATTGTTATTACAAAAAGTAACTATAAATCTTAACTAAATAAAATTACATATTTTTTAAAATAACATGTTCAAATCTAGAGGAGGCTAGGGTATGTACACCTTCCTAGGCTTTCACTGCGTGGAGGGGTTCCCTTCTCCCAAAAACAAGGGGGTCTCATACACCATTGGCTTGGCTTGGTGGATGGGGTCCGTTGTCACACAAACGAGTCTCATATACCATTGACTTGATGGAGAGGGTCCCTTGTCCCACAATGTTGTGAATATTTAATTAATATTATTATTTATAAATAAATAGATTATTCAGTCACTAGTGAAAGGGCGTAACCCTTCATTATGCTTGCTCAAGCCTTATAAAGGCGAGCTTATTGTAATCTTATAACCATCATCTAATATATTATTCATATTTATCATTCAACATGAAAGTCGGATTCGACTATTAACAGTCCAATCGGATTTGACTATTCGACTATTATTATAATATTTATTTTTAAAAATTTAAAACTTAAAAAATAAAACTATATACCAAAATATTATATAGTTTATAAAAAACAGTAATAATATTAATTAATTAATAAATATTTATTATTATCAAAAAAAAATCCACCCCTCACAAGCCAAAATAGCGTCGAAGTACACATCTCCGCATATAAGGTCCAAGACCATGGCAGAACTAAAAGAGAAAATCGAAAAAATGGAGAAGGACATCAAGTCCCTCGTCGCTAACCAATAAAGCTTGAAGGAAGAGATGAAAAATAACAATACAGTGCTTAAAAAAAATCAAAGACGAAGTTGTTCTGGTACTATAAAGAAGACTAGATGAAAAATTTGACATCCTGAACGAAAAAGAAAAAGACTTGGATGACAAAATGAGTACCATGACTCAAAACATAAACACCATAACATAGAACTTGAGCACCATAACGTAGAACCATAATACATTAATGGAGGTGTTACAAAAACTAATGCCTAGTACAGACCATGACAGCGGTCCATACATGTTAGATCTCTCATTTCTTGTTTCCACACAGGAATCACTTGCCAAGAATCAAGAAGATCTGCAGAAAGAAATAAGGATTAACAATGCGATGCTTAAACAAGAGATAGAAAGAAAAGTACTTTCAGATATGGAGGCACGATTAAACATCAAAATAGACGCTATCGGTAAGATAGTAGAGAAGGAAAAAGATAAAAATCACCGCCAACAATGAAGCAATTCAAATATGTCAGTTGCATCGTCCAATAGCTACGAGCCACCATCAAACCGTAAAGCAAAAGGCAATCAATATCAGCCTTACATAGTGTATCCACCTAAGGAATAATAGAGTTGTCGAAATACAATGGAAGTGAAGACCAATGTGTTGCCTAGCTAAACAAAGCGGAAGAATACTTCGACATTTACAATATTCAATCCGACGAGGAGAAGGTGAAATATGCGTCAATGCATATGGAAGGGTACACCTATAATTGGTACTTATGGTGGAAGAGAGACAATTTTTCCTACACTTGGAACTTGTTCAAAAAAAAAAATTAATAGGTTTCAAGGAATCAAAGAAGATGAATTTTTCAGTAAACTTACCAGATTGCAACAGGTTGGAAGCGTTGAGGAATTCACACATAAATGGGAATCCTTATCGACACAATTATTTGGGTTGTCTGACATGCAAAGACTCGAAACCTATTTAGGAGGTCTTAAATCATACCTCCAAAAAGAATTAAAGTTGCATGGCATACCTAACATAGAAGTAGCAAGACATAATGTTATATTTTTATCATTTAATCAATATGATCTAGGATCTTATCTGAGAGAATAACATGCACAACAATAATCACCAGAGACAAGAGTCACAAATATTTTTCCTCGGGGAAACCATAAAGGAGAAAACCCCACAACTTCCTTAGAGATAGAATGAGCACCAAAAGCAAAAGTAAAACCCAAAGATACAAAGATGATCTCCGATAGTTGTTCTCTCTCTCTCTCTCTTATGTGAGATACTTCTCTCTCACTCATGCACTATTGTTGAGTGAGTGTGTGTTTCAAATAGAGAGTCTCACTCTCTATTTATACTTGTTTTCCACTTGACAATTACTCTATAGGGCCGACCTCACTAGGAGAGTCTAATAACCCTAATACCCATCAACTGTGGGGACTATTTCCCTGGCTTACAATTAGAGGGTTATCCTCAACTCAATTGTGGGGACTATTGCCCTGGCTTACAATGGAGGGTTATCCTCAACTCAATTATGGGGACTATTTCCCCAACTTACAATGGAGGGTTAACCTCAACTCAATTATGGGGATTATTGTCCCGACTTACAATGGAGGGTTAACCTCAATGACTTTACATGACTTTATTATATTAATGACTCTCCCGATCGGAGGAACAAACATCTCCGTTGGGGTACAATGAAATACAATATAAAATATACAAGTGAATACATTTCGAAGTTACAAATACATCAACAACATAAAGAAAAATCCACGGAATGTAAATTGGAAGGAATAAAAACAAGAAGCGATAACCATTATCGACAATAAAAAGAGACACAATGTAGGTACTGTGAAGATAATTGGTCACCCAGCCATCAATGTTACAAACCTCAATCATATGCCTATGAAATTGAAAATAGGTCGAATTCATCTAACAGTTTCTTTGATAATAGAAAAAAAGAAGAAAAACATATATCGTCGATATGGTGATGACTGGACCCCAGGCCATAAATGTAGGAACAATCAGACAATACAGTGCAGAATCATCAATGGAAAGGAAGTGTAAATTTCTGTACAAGAAATCTCGTCTGATTCTAATACCGAAACCGAATCATAATGAAGGACGACATTAGGAAAATACTCAAGCTTTGAGGACAAAGCTTTCCTAAGGGGAAGGCAATGTTGTGAATATTTAATTAATATAATTATTTATAAATAAATAGATTATTAAGTTACTAGTGAAAGGGTGTAACCTTTCATTATGCTTGCTCAAGCCTTATAAAGGTGAGCTTATTGTAATTTTATAACCATCATCTAATATATTATTCCTATTTATCATTCAACATGAAAGTCGGATTCGACTATTAACAGTCCAACCGGATACGGTTGTACCACACAACATAGGGTCATTTTATTATTATTCTTCTTACTAAAATTAACTATAAAGCTTAACTAAATAAAATTAAAAAAAAAATTAAAACAAACATACCACTTCTAATCGTTGAATCCTTAATACAACTATACAACATTGCCTTTGAAAACACACACTTCATGATATTCTAAGACAATGCATTTGATACCACGCGTTTTTTATAAGAATTGGAAGCAAAGCTAACTCCTAGTACACCCCCTGAGGTACTGCAAGCTCGACGGAACACAGTAAAGGAGACTGCGCAGAAAATTCAGGAGTCCAAGGAACTCTGTGAAAAGGCATATGAACAGGTTTCTCAGTCATGGGAATCCTTGGTAGATGATGTAGAATTGGAGCATCTAACAGAAAAAGTTCACACTGCATAAGCGAATTTTAATAAACTGAACGTTGAGTTGAAGAAATTGCCACCTGTAGAAAAAATGAGCAGCTGTAGATTTGAAAAGTTTACCCCATCAAGTAGCCAGACTATGGACATAATAGAAGTAGTGAACATATTGCATCACAGAGCTGCAAATGGAGGCAGAAGAAGCTACAAGAATAATACATCCAATTCATGAAAAAGTACGACAGGCATTGGGTGTGATGAAAGCAGCAACTTCAGAACATATCAGTTCTGAACTTGTAGAACAATTGCACAAATTCTAGGAAGAGGTGAGACAAGAAGCATAAAAAATAATGAACATATGTCAAGATTTTCAGAGAAAACATGCATCGACAGAAAGTTCGGACTAAAGTGGCTTGGGACTATCCACAAGTGAGTGTTGGGGGCATGTTGTCCCTAGGAAAAGGTAAACATAATTTGGTTCGTAAAGATGGATATTCCGGTCACAAGATGAGCAAAGACCAATGGTGTCTTTTCTTATCCCTCCTCTGAGAACTCTTACCCAGTTTTAGTCCCTTCTGCTTAGCACAACAAAGCCCAAGATATTGGCCCAACAAAGCAAAGCTCAGTCGGCAGCACCTGTGACGCATATGCAGTCTCACCTGAGATATCTCTCTTAATGGGTAACTGCCAAAACCATGTTTCCGTATTTGGGTGGGGAATTTCTGGTACCTCGGTCTCTTACCAAGGCGCTCACCAAAGCCCTTGGGTGGATTATTTATGCTTACTGTGAACAGTTAGACCACAACCAATTTTCTCTTATGCAACTTATTAAAACGACAACCTTTGTGCAACATAATCGTATTCAATTGATATAATGCGACTGATATACATCCATTCATTCATAAGAAAATCTATAAGCATCGATTCAATGCAACATTTATATAGGTAACTCAAACACATTCAACATTCACGCATATACACATAATATAATGTGGAAACTCATCCGGGTAAAAACCACAAAGTTGCTCTTCATCTGGCATGAGAAATATATGCACCTTTCGTTTGCGCACTAAGTTGTAGACTCTATTCTAGATCTTCTTCTCTATATTTACAGACTTTTTCTTCCTCTCATGCTCTTTGATATTCTCTCTGCTCTCTCTCTACTCAAATCTATTAATGATTCACACACAACCTGGATCGACTCAACCTCTCCTACACTTCTGCACACTCAATTGCATATTCTTTAACTCATATACACTCAGGAAAACTAATAGGGAATAAAATAAAGAGCAACTAAAAGTATAACAATACTGAGCTAACAATAGAGAAGCTAACCCGCATACATCTTGGGTTCCTTCTTTTATAGACTCTTTTACAGACTTGTTACATACTCTTTTCCTATCACTTTCTCAGTCGACTTCCTATACTTAGCCAACATGTTGTCTTTCCTATTCTAGTAACACCTAACGGTAGCCACTAACATCATGCCTTACAAAGATACATTCATACATGTGGTTTCCACCGGCTCTAGAAGAAATCGTACCCACGATCTTTATGGCTTGTCACTTTCTAATAGTTATGCCTTACTATCATTTTCTAGTCGTTATGCCACTTGCACAACTCCTTTCTCTTCTTCTTTAGCTCTTCTCCATACTTGGTAGAATTCTAATTGATTTATGCTTTCCTTCCCTTGGCCCAACAACCCCCCAACACTCACCTGTGGCTCATCCCGAGCCACTCGAAGTTATTCCTCCATTTCTTTCCTTGTGCTGAATTTACTATGAGAATCTTCCAAGATTTTTGCCTCTCTTTGTACTTCCAGCCGCACTTCTTCCTCTGTCTTCTGTAATTGTTCCACAAGGTCGGAACTGACATGTTTCGGCATTACCATCTCCACTGATGTCGTTGCGTCACACACCTTTTGATATACATGCTTAATGATGCATGTAACTCTTTATGCTTCAGCCTACAATTCTTCCACATTTTCCACACTGTGTTGTTGTTGTGTTTGCAACACAATTACTTGCTGCAACAATTTCCTCATCTTTGTTTCCTTAGACATTTTTTGCGCAAGGTTAGATGCTTCACGTCATTCCTTATCTGAGTAATATTTGCTTCAATCGAAGTCATCTCATTTGCAAGTTTTTCTGATTCTTCATCATCCATTAGTGCTTCACAAGTCAGAGAGACTTGGTTAACAACCCCGACACATATCGTTTTTTATTCTTCTATCTTCTTCGCAGCTTCTCTTCTTTCCTCTATTACCTAGGGTGTGCGCTTGGTTTTACATGCACTTCCAGCTCTACGACTTTCCTTTTGAGGTCTTCAGCTATTTCACCAAGTCAAGTGACTTTGGTGTCTGGCGCCATTTCTTCTGTTATTCCGTCTTTTGTAAATGTTTTACAAGATAGAGCTACTACCTTGTTGATTCTTTGACGATTTAATTCCCATGCCTTCATCTTCTACTCAGTTTCCTGGACTACTAGTTTCATTTTCTTGATATCTTTGTTTGTGGCCTTCGCTTGCTTATCCAAGGCATGTTCTCGCACTTTTATTTCCACAACTATAACACTCTGTATTTGTATACTTTAGTCATCTCCATTAATGATAATTATATGGTTATCTAGTTGATGTACTAGGAAACATCGTTAAACTCTGGAGTTCCTATATCAAGAACTCCTCCTGACACTTCCACTTTTATTGGTGGAATTGGAACTGGTATTGCAGTTGGTTCCACTTTTGAAGTCTCTAGTGGATCCTGCGAATCAGTGGTTGGGGATGAACAATCGACAACAATTTTAACATCTTCAACCACTTTATGCAAAACTTTGAGCATATCAGTAACCGTACTTGAAATCTCTTCCTGTCACTCCTCTATGGTTTTGAATTTGGTCTGCGTAGCTTCAACTATTTCCTCAATCATCATTTGCATGTCTTCACTGTCCAAGCTTATGTTATTTGCATTTCTGTCAGCCTTCATCATATTCATCTTCCTTCGAGACTCTACTTGTTCTTTTTTAGGTTTTTCCTCTTCTTTTTCTATTTCTGGGTCTATCGGGGTTGAGTTGGAATGACTCTTTGTTGGGTCGAAATCCTCTAGTGGATTTTCTTCATCCTTCCCCTCATATGGCGATGGTGGATTCTCCTTTTGCAATTGTTCTTCCTCTTGCCGCAGTTGATCTTATGGCACCGACACGCGCCATTCCTGCGGCCAGTCACCAACAATTTCTTCAACCTCTTCCTCTGTCATTATGAATTTTGTCGACAAAATTTGACGATGTTGGTCCTAATGCGACTGGATTTTGACATGGTGCGTGCCAATCTCAAATCTAACAATTTGACGAAATCATCGAACAGTGTTGTCATCTAACCTAAATACATGTTCTTTACATGGTTCCTTATATCTTCACCATGCATAAAGAATTCAATGTTATTTTATGTCTGTCGTGCCCTTTTTTTCTTGTCGAACCAAAGGTTCTGGTATCTCGCTCCTCTGTAGTTCACTAATAGATCTACCCCTTGGTAGTTCGGTGGGTTGGACCATGTTATGAATGAAATTAAAATTAACAGCCATGAGTAGTGAAATTCCCTCCCTTTTTCCTGCACGTCAATGGCATCTTGTAGTAGCTCATTCAACAAGAACTGAAACCAATTGATCTAAACTCCCTCGGCGCAGAGTTCAACGAGCGCAATTGCTACCGCAATACATTGCTATGGACGCATATTATGTAGTAACTTCAAGGCCAACACCTTTGCAACAAAGAGGACGGTATAATTATTAATGGAGTCTATATGAAATCCTCTTTTATTTCTTACTGCATCATATTTTTCCTTCATCTGTGCAACTATTGCCGCTTTTTTATCCTTCTTGAGAAGTGGTGTTGGGTCCATTACTACAAATGGTAGGCTTGTGATGATTGCAATAAGTTCAACATCTATAGGTATAGGCTTTCCCAGCCATAAGAACCCACCATGAAATAATACCAATAACTGCTTAACACAAGTGTATATTGGTATGTTGTGGCTAAAATGTGGCATATATAGCAACCATAGTATGCCAGACTATTCCAATCCTCTAGCCCATTCCTTTGCAACAAATCGCTTGGGTGCCTTGCGTGTGTCTTGTATAGTATCCATGTAGTTTTGGCGATCCAGGTCTCTGTGCTTCTTCATTTCATGATCAACAAAATATAGTTTCCTCAAGTTCGACATAATATCCATCAACACCTTCACTCCTTTTGGCACCATTGGCAATATCTGCGGGGCCTCTGTCTGCTTTGGGATTTTAACTTTCGGTGTATTAGTGCATCTGGGCGGAATATAAGGTGGCATCAAATTTCTTGTCTCAAAATTGTCATCCTCCGGTGGGGGTGGCGTTGGGGTTGTTGATGCTTTTCCCTTCCTCTGCTGGTTACCAATGCGCTTTCCCCATGTGGTTTCAAACGGGCATGGTCTGTCTTTTCTAGACGGCCTAATGGGGTTTGGATTCACTACTAGAGTGGTTTGTGCAGCAACTGGTGCGTCTTGTGAGTGGTTGGTGGGGCCTCTGCCTTTGGTGGGACATAACCAACCATATCTTCCATGACTATGGTGGGTGATGCGAGCTCAAACTCAACTGTACTTGTGCTGGAAATGGAAATGACCATGCTACAAACAACTTGCTTCGACCCTCAAGGTTGCAGACACAGTAGCTCTTCTCTCTTGCAAACAGAGTGAAAGGAGTCTTGGCGGCGAAGTCTGATAGCATGCAATAATATTGCTTAGTCATTCTTCATACATGCAGACAATTAATCAGAAAGCAATCCTTCCTTTCATGAACATGGGCGTACTGCTAAGTCATTTATCGAAACTTTTATGTTATGTCGCCAATTATTTGTCACTTTAATTGGTAGTTATTTCCATAAATCCAGACGTGACCAAAAAGCATGTCGTCGTATTTTCTCAAATTTGTGAAAATAATGCAATCCAACATGTCTTGTCAATTTTTTTTCGTTTCTATGCGACCAAGTCACAGTTTGCAAAATAAGGTTTCAATCAACCCGCATTTTTAGACGAGCCAAATTTTACTTTCTTGATCTTAAGTGGACTTAGGAATTGGTCAAGAGAAATGCCAGCTCCTTCCACTATGCGCATACCTTCTGACTCAGGTATGCTTATCTCAAGCGGATCATCATTATCCGATTCTCCTATATTATTGTAACATTCCATCCAGTGGTGTACTGTCGTGCTACTGTAACATCCTAATAAAAATACGGTAAGTAATTATGTTATTTGTTTTCTTAGATTGTAATTTATTTAATAGAGTTAGGATATAACGATATTAATTCAATGAAGACCTCAATCTATTGGTTATACACATATTAAATGAAACTATACATGTTAAATACAAGTGTACCATTATATTAAACAAGGAAAAGTTGCAAAGCAACTAAGTCCCTGCCTAAGGGATTGCTAAAGCACTCGAGAGTAGGTCTGAGGACTAGGGATTCGTATTTGACTTCATTGTTCTAAAGCAGCATAGATTAAATTCTGACAATGGCAAGGACGGAGGGCGAGGATAGGTTTCAAGTTTGTGAATTCTTTGAACAGTGTTTTCATTTCTAGTTTTTTCTGCATATCTGATAATTTTAACTAAGTTTGTTCATGAGATATTCGATACCGCATCTCTACGTTACTCCTCGAACCTTACTGGCGTAACGGGTCCTATAACTTTTTGCATCAATACGTCCTCGCCCTCCGTCCTTGCCATTGTCAGAATTTAATCTATGCTCATCTTGAAGTAATGGCTCATCTTTATGCAACGGTTTTGATGAAACAAACTGCAGAGAAGTCACCAATATTGACAATTGGCTATGAAAGCCATGATAGAACTCATCGATTTGAGTCTTCTCAGCAAAAGAATATAGCCATGATAGAACTCATCGATTTGAGTCTTCTCAACAAAAGAAAAGACTAGGGTTTCCCTAAGAAAGGGTTTTAGGGCAAATAAGTCAATCTGACCGAGAGCTTCAAGCCAAAAAAAAGTGAGCGGATTCTAATCTACTCAATGGAGAAAAACACGATGGATATGTTATACCTTTGTTTTGTGTTGATGAAAAGGGGAGACACGCCTTCGATATGATCTGCCAATCCATCAGATCTTTCAGATATCATATTGTTTGTGGATAGGGTAGCAATTCTAGAGCAGAACCACGGGGCACCTCAGCAGCTGGGACTGGAACTGCTTCCGCATCTGGCATTCCCCAAATGCCAGATTGAGAGACAAGGGGTTGAGAAACTGCGAGGGTAGCTTTATTTCGAAAGTGAAACTTCAAGTGACGTAGAGTTGAGGTCGTAGACCTGAGTTACAGACTGTTAACGCTGGTGCGTGTGCGTAGAGTAATGCGGGAACCTGGCGCCCAATTACATTAAGGTTACCCGAACCTCATGGCTGAAAGCAATAAACATTACATAATTATTAGCTATATTTGATAAACTGTGGAAAATTCTGAGGCATTGGATTACTTTGTTACTGACGTCCAAGTGAAAGCAAATGCTGTTTAGGGTTTCTGACAGGCAAGGTGAAATCAGTTCAGACAAACTAATTGTAGGTCCCAATAACTTGAAAATAAATTCAATTCATGATGCCTCTCGGGTACTGATAATATCCTAACGTGGAGCAGATATTATTTATTATTATTCAGCCAATCCTAAACGCTAACTGCATTATACTGTTTCAAAGTCTCTTGCCTTAATCCAGTATATATAATGATCTCCTCGTTCCCAATTAAGGAAATCGACGTCTGTAAATCCCAGGTCATTCTGGTTAATGTATGGCTATTTGTTACAGAAGATTTCAGTTTTCTATTGGATAGTCGGTGCTAGAAAAGTACCTGTTGCATCTTATCAGCTGCTCAAAGTGCAGTGTAGCAGTTTGCGAGGAAGAGATAAGCGTTTGCTTTTCAGAAGCCATTACTATCGATAGCAGTTTTGTTTTTGGCATTGGTTGGTCACTGGTTCCATTCTCACCTCATTCAGGATCGCTCTATCAAAGAAAAGATACACAACGGAAAAGAGTGGCAATAGTTATCAAATTAATGTCATTCCAAGTTGGAGTTGTTTCCAGTGCCAACTTCTAATGATGTATCGAGCATATGCAACATGAAACTTGAGAACCCATGAGCAATCTAAGAGGTTGCATCAAAGGTATTTTTATTGTATTATTCATTAAACGACTTTGATTTTTCACAGTCAAGATCAAAGAATGCTCAACCCTATTAATCTAGGCTTTTTGGTTTTTGCAGATTAGCTCTTTGAATTTACAAGTGTGTGTTTTGTAGGTTTCCGGAGATATGTAATCAAAGGCACATTCTCTAGATGTGGTAATTGCATCGAACGGAAAGAAAAAACAAATGGGCATGTTTCATTTGTGTCAATCTTTATATTCTTCATTGATAAAAAGTTGAATTTGCTAGAAACAAACTTGTAATAGAGAAGGTACAGAACAAATTTTGGCAGAGAAGGAGAGTCTGGCATACGTTTCTGCTGCACTGAATTTGCATTTGATTTGGGAGTATTGTTGTATGAAGGTTGTTCTCTATTCTTTTGTGCATAAATGGAAGTCCATATCTGATAATAAACCCAACAATAAACCCAGATAACAACGCAACCAACAAAGGAAACTGGTTCAATTTCATCGTTCAAGAGCAATAAACCCCGCCAATAAACACCAACAGAGAATTGTATTGTGACAAACACTAACATAACTGTATTGTGACAGACAAAGGACTGAGTATTGTGGAGGCTAACCAAAGAAATTGGAAAATGCTACGATGTGGATATTTGGAGAATGAAGTTTTATACCGTTCCAAGAAACCTTTGCGACCTGAAAGTGATAATGCTCCAAGATATATTAGCCCCGATGAACCAGAAGTGAAGCCAAAGGTTTTATTTATATAATATTGAAGTGCATTTCAAATGCCATAATACAGAACTATCTCTGGTTGTTTTGGTTGACTTTTGAGCAGCCGTGCCTTTTAAGCAGCCATGCATGTTACAACCTGCTTGCTTCAACCAGCCTTTTAAGCAGCCATGCATGCTACAACCTCTTTGTAACTTGCCAACCAGCAAACTGTAAGTCAAGGATTGAAATATTGTGCCAATTAAGAGCTATGTAAGATGGGCTAAGCGTTTGTGCGCTCATTTATACTTTGTCAAGGATGACATTTGCATGGTCCAGTGTAAATGTACCATGTATGTGAAAATCTCTTAAGCTGTAAATAATATCACATGTGTCTTCCAAGTACTTTTCATATGTGACACCCAGTAGTGAAGGACAAAGTGTTGTTAACAAATCTCCCTGTAAAGTGCACTGTTTCTGGAGATTTGTACTTGTTAATATTGTGCATTGCAATCTAGGCAAGTATCTATAAGATGTTTGTTCCTCGCAATTTGAACAATGAAGTTTGTCATTGTCTATTGCTGCAAATGTTTCTGTTGCAACATCACAAGTGTTGCAAGTTGGCACAAACAGATCTGAGTTGATGTTCTGGATTGTCAACATGCCTTCGATCTGAATGCAATGGAAAAACTAATATGAGATGCAATAAAATAAAATGAATATTTTAAAGCAAATCAATTCTAACTAGATATTATTTACCGTTGTTGTCATAGAAATCAATTGTCTCAGGTCTGCAATTGCTCTTTTTGTGTTCAGGTATGTCATAAAAGTTGATTTGCTTGTTTGTAACCTTCTTCCAAATTCTTCTCTTCCTTTGACAATATTCCTAAATAGGAGCATTGGTGTTCTTTTCTTTGACAATTGATTTTGTATTTCAGAGTACCATGAGGAAAATGATGGAAAAAGATAAAGCTGCAATAAAGTAAAACATTATTAAGTTTTGTATTTCAGAGTACCATGAGGAAAATCATGGAAAAAGATAAAGCTACAATGAAGTAAAACATTAGTCTGTGTATTCATTTGTTTTGTTTGCTACTCACCATTGCTTGGTCGTCTTCGTCATTCCCATCCTTTATGTCTAATGCAAATTGTGTGCCGATCTGTTTTGTAGATTTGACAATAGCACCAATTGTGCCAATTGCATAAGGATTTTTGCTTGCAAGCAATTGCCTTATGGTGGTAGTGGGCACGAAGCTGTAATCTTTGCAAACAGGATCTATTTTCTCTATTGTGCTTGGATCACTGGATCACTAATTTGCAGTATGCAGTCACCATGATCATATTTAGTTTTTGGAGAAATCTTGAATTCGGAGATGCAAAGACCATTTCCTTCAACACATATATCATCATATTTTGATATAAGTTTGTGTGGTATGTTTAATGTTATTGTTAACTGTCCTTTTTGATCGGTCATGTCAACTCGCAACAAGTCCATACCATGTTCTTTATCTATTGTTGTTTTGTATTTTACAACAACATTGCCATGAAAGACATTACCTGTCTTTAGGCTTTTCAGTTCTTGTATTGTGACTGGTTTACAGTCATCATGGTTTTTCCTGTTTATCAATTTGTAATGCAATTAGGTAACAATATTAAATTCAAAGTAAACTAACAAATCTCAAATTGCATTATATATTGCATTGAATGTCGTAGTATTCTAAATATACCTTTTTGCTTTTTTTGCCAATTGTTGGTCTAATTGCTCATCTTGTTCATCTTGCACAAGTGCTCTTTTCATTTTGAAATGGTAAACAAGAGAGAATATGTGTAAGATTATTGCTGCATTCAATGTATATAGCGATTAGTGAATAGAAAAATTGTACAAATACAAAATAGGATATAACACACAAATGTAAATATGCTAACCTTTGTTTTTGTAAACGTACTATGACTACTATGTATGGAAGTTACAATTGGGTGGAGGGTTGGAAGACTCACTCTAGGGAAAGGAGTATGGTCGTCGCCAAGGAGAAGAGCAAGGCCAAGAAGCTGTTTACATTCGTGGTCGGTTCGATAGGCAGAACCTGTATTACCCTTACTATTTATTATATAGGAAGTCCAATTTAATTCGGATCTTTAATTATCCATTCAAATGAAAGTCCCCCAGCAATAAAAACCCTTGACAGATTATTACTACTTATTATTACTTACTTAGTGGTGGCCGGCCCTGCTTTTTTATGACAAATATGATTTGATCTCCCATATACTGGTCTGAATGGGTTGAGGCATTCAGCGCTACAAAGCAAGACTCATAGCTCATAATGTATTTTATTTTTTTAAGTATATAGGAGATCAATAATACTAAATTAAGTATATCCGCAGTTAGATAACTTCAATTATAAATATAGGGTTTGTAAACATAAATCATGAAATTCAATTATAGAATTATAACTTGATTAACAACAAAAACAGTTATTAAGTTATTTCAAGTGAAGTTGTCCTAAATGCATGTAAAACTGAATCTTCACCTGGTCATTTTCAACACAATACTGGATACAAATAATGATCCACAAGGACTGTAATTATAGTTAACAGTACTTGCATCAGGGTTTTAAGGAAAACGTGGCCTCATATCACTTTAGCATTGGCAACGGTATCGTCCATGATTGATTGCGCTGGAAGAGAGGTGCTTCTGCCACTCAGGAAATTTTTCAGGCAAATGAGAAGCAATCAGCTATCACCCTGATATCCTGTGGCATAATTTATCAACGAGATGCTTTTGTTTTCGGTGGTGCCCTCTGGCCACATCTGTGTCAAGAGTTAGACCTCTTAAAAATTACAGGTCATTCTTCAAAGGAACCAGATCTTTCTGGGCACATTCAGACTGAGATTCCAGATACTGTAGAATCTCCATTAAAAACCATGTCGAAGGAGCACCTCACGGCACATTACAAACGAGTAGTGGCTGAACTAAAAACGCAGAATGAGTGCATAGTGGAAAAGAAAACGGATGAGATTTACAAGCTTAAGAGGGGATTGAAGGTAGGTCGTAGAGCTTTGAGCTACCCAAAGAGCAGTGGCCGCCACTTGGATATATATAATCATGCTTCAGCACTCAATGGCTCACTGGCTCCCAGAAAACCCCTTATACAGTTTATGAGACAGATAAGGGATGGACGAAGCTTCTTAAGGGGACAGTCTGTGCCCTAGCCGAACTCCACTTAGAAACTACTTGTTTTCAGCTGGCCTCCTAGAAATAAATCGCTTCTCGATCAAATGCTTGGAAAAACTAACCATAAAGAAAATGAGATGTCGGTAAGACCACACTTCTAAAAGATAAAATACTTAAACATAAAGTATATAATTTGATAGTAATAAATGAGGGTAATGAATAATTAGCTTGAATATCAATCTGATCAACATGTAAATTCTTAGTTTCAAGGGTGCTCAGGGCGCAGATCACACAGACGACTGGAGGAAGAGGAAGGTTCGAATTTTACCACAACTATTAGTGGACTAAATTTTCCATAACTAGCTCGGGCTGGATTTTCAACAGCCCAGCCAAGGGTTTCTGTTTCTTCTTTGACCACAACAAAAGCAATAGTTTACCACAACTATTCCAGCTTCGTTTTTCTTCCCAGCCCATGATTTCTGTTTGTCCTTGCTTTATCGTAGCTTCATCAAAGGAAAAATAGTAATAGTTGGAATTTACGACAACTAGAACTCTTCTTTTGCAGGACGGCGAAAGTACTAATAGTTGGAATTTCCATAGTTAGTAGCCCAGGTTCTATCTCCAGCGCATTGTCTTGTTCCTCTCTAAGGAATACTATGGTTGGAATCATCACAATTAGGTCATATTTGTCAAGAATCATTGAAACAGGAGACTTTACAAAAAAAATAGTAATGGATCACCTGATTGTATCATATTAAATAGCTTCCTGATTCCCTTAAAATGCTATGAATGTTATTTGTTTCTTTTATTTTTAATCTTTTTGAACTTCCACTCTAATACAATGAAATAGAGGTAAAGGCTAAGAGGAATTTGAGCTATCTTTAGAGATTGTACTCTATTTCGATGAAATAGAAATAGAAATTTCATGGGAAGCTTGAGAAGATTATGCTATATTTACGAGTAGCAAAATATAACTAGGTATTTCTGTCTTCTCTGATTCGTTCTTGAAGAAAATAATCATTCAAGAGAAGTCATTATTGAGGTTCATCGTGATGGGCCGCAAGAGCCTCCCTAATCCCTACAAGAGGTCTCGGCCTTACTGGGGCTTCTTGGAGATCGTTACAACAAGCATTGAAGACATAAAGAAAGTGCTCTCAGAAGGTAAATAACAGCTATTAAACATTCAGTACCCTGGCATCCCCAGGAGCAGTTACAATCTAGTTTAAACAGCTTCTTCAACATGATACCCTTCTTTGGGAATAGAACTAAGGTGATAGAAGTCAAAAGATAAAGCTAAATGCATGGGATGCAGGAAATCCAAAATAGATAATGGTAATTGCACGGAATGAATTAGCGAGTTACAGTATTAAGACAGTTAAAACCTTCCCTGAGAAAACAAAATGATATTTGCACAAAATAAAAACTTGAAAATTGCTATTACATATACTGACAAAACAAAATGATATTTGCACAAAATAAAAATCTGAAAATGGCTATTACATATGAATTTAAAGAATCGTAAGAAACTGTACCTAATTGTTCCGCTTAGCTGCAAATTACAATTGAATTCGTTTAATTGTTCCGCTCAGCTGCAAATTACAATTGAATTCTTTTGCAATCAGCTAATAAATAAATAGCCGATGTAACCTGATATCTGGCTCATAAATCCAGTCTCACCAGGTGTTACATGTCTCAAAGCATATGTCACCAGCAGCATGCAGCCTCTAACACGCGTACAATCCTGCAAAAGGCTAATCGACATCTAATACTTAGCATTAGACAAATGTTCTAAACATAAGACATGCCGGTGAACATAAGACATGCGGTAATGCTAAACATTAGACATACCTTTAGACATATGTAAGACAAATTTAATTTAGTCAATTAAAAAAAGGTACGGCGGCCAGGTATGACAAAGGTCACTTGGTATGACAGCCTCGATAACCGGCATATGCGTGCACTAAGGATGGGTACTGTGCATGAGGGCCATGCGTCTAAAGCCACACCTAACCACCGGTAGCCATCGGGCTGCGTGTATGCCACCCGGGCTGCATGTAGGCCCTCTTTACAGAGTCCCAAGGTAGCCTTTATGACTCATAAAACAGACCGCTCCTTCATATTGCATGCCTTGAGTGCACGGGAATCACTGCTAACTGCGTAGCCCCCGGTCCTATTGCCACCGATATGTTCTTCGCCGTTAGGGATGAGGATTCCTTTATGCGCATTGCCATGGCGCCTCCTCTGGAACGACTAGGTGATTGTAAGGACATCGCTCGCGTGGTTGCTTTCTTGGTTCGCTCTGATGGTGATTCCATTAATGGCCAAGTCCTTTGCGTTAATGGAGGTTTTTATTTATTCACTCAACGTTATAAAATAATATTAGCGTTCCCTGTTGACTGAATTTTAACCCATTCAAGTAACTAACGAGACGAGCGGAATGAGAATTGTGATCAGGCCTCTCAACCGCTTTTGAAAGTGAGATAGATTCAGTGCCGGGTGCTGCTATGATGAAGAAACATACTGTCAATTTTGGATTTCAAATATTTTCTTACTGTTGCATTGTCAAGGGTCGTTTTGGGAAGTGTTTTTTTGAATTTATTGACAGAATTCTGTTATTTTAGGAGTCGGCTATCTAGATAAGATTACTTGGAAAGAACTACCTGATAGATGTCTTATAGATTCAGAAATATTAAGTGTATACTGATTCTTCATTGTGTTTCTCTTGGATGTTATTTTAGCAGAACTATCATATGCAGTCAATATTGCACCCAGTATTTTGTTGATATTTTGGTTTTTGTACTTATGATAGATAGTTATTACTCTTTTGGTTTTGCCAATGGCGGGCAAGCCATAAACACCAATTACGTGAAATCGCCGGTCACGTTAGTTAAGCCACCTCTCCACTTGGGCTTGAGCATCTATTATCCCCGAACCTACCAACGCACCGGCAGCTTCTTCTTGAAGTAATGCCTCATCTTTATGCAACGGTTTTGATGAAACAAACTGCAGAGAAGTCACCAATATTGACAATTGGCTATGAAAGCCATGATAGATCTCATCGATTTGAGTCTTCTCAGCAAAAGAAAACACTAGGGTTTCCCTAAGAAAGGGTTTTAGGGCAAATAAGTCAATCTGACGGAGAGCTTCAAGCCAAAAAAAAGTGAGGGGATTCTAATCTACTCAATGGAGAAAAACACGATGGATATGTTATACTTTTGTTTTGTCTTGATGAAAAGAGGAGACACGCCTTCGATATGATCTGCCAATCCATCAGATCTTTCAGAAATCATATTGTTTGTGAATAGGGTAGCAATTCTAGAGCAGAACCACGGGCCACCTCAGCAGCTGGGACTGGAACTGCTTCCGCATCTTGCATTCCCCAATTTTTTCTATCTATCTTTAGAAGTAAGGCGATAGATACTCTTTAGGAAGAAGCACCTTAAATGCATTCAATCTGATATTTGGATACAGAAAAATTAGAGTTACTGACCCCGATGAATCCTTGCCTTTAAACTATAATAAGGAGGACGGTTATGCTGGGGATTAGGTTGGTTCAATTGAGTGAAGCGGCGAAGCTGCTTGCTTGGTTTATTAGTGGCTTTGCTAAAGATTCATGGCTATCATTTCTGATTTTTATGTAAAACCATTCTGTATGTGGGTCTGAACAAAAGTTTCTAAGCTCATTGTTGTATAATGACGTATATAATGCAAATTGAAAAACACTCAGGACGAGGGAAATGAAAGACATAACTACACTGTTTAATCAATGAATACCCAGTATTGTAATCACGTAATGAACACACCACTCTTATTGATATGGTGATAGTTACAGTACGAAATACGTTCAATGCTTACCATATATGCATGCCTATTAAAGCTTAAAGCAGGCTAGTTATTTTTACGAGTCTTTGTCTATGTGCTTTGATGAAGCTACAGCATTACAGGCTATGATTTCAATGCAGAGGACCAATTTGCCAGCCAGCTTTCAAATTGTCATTTTTTATGAATTAATTTTGTAAACACAAATTTGTTGAGAGTATGTTCGTCAGCAGTCTAAAACCAAACCCATGAATATTATTGTGGGATTGGATAATACTCAGATACTGTGACCCAAATCACCTTCTCAAAGACATGATTAGTGACCTCATATCTGTATTTCTTGTAGAGCATTCTGAGGAGAGACGTTTTGCCAACGGCGGGCAAGCCATCAACACCAATTAAGTGAACTCGGGGGTCACGTTCGTCAAGCCACCTCTCCACTTGGGCTTGAGCATCTATTATCCCCGAACCTACCAACGCAGCAGCAGCTTCTTCTTGAAGTAATGCCTCATCTGTATGCAACAGTTTTCATGAAACAAACTGCAGAGAAGTCACCAATATTGAATGAATGA
>LPNX010144739.1:5895-21338 GCA_001517045.1 Pseudotsuga menziesii | reverse complement strand
TTTAAATTTAAACTTGTATTTCTTTTTCAATAGGTTTGTGAAGAAGGAAAATTTAAAATTTATATTAAAGTTTGGTTTATATGCATAAACTATTGTTGTTTAAATTTTAATGGTGCATATGGGAATGTGGGTATTCTAATGTAGCAATAGATGTTCACATTATTGAATTCTAAACAAATTTTTTTGTTTATGGAGTTTAATACTTTTATTTTCAAATTTTTCTTCTTTTTGTTTAAGGAGGGTTTTTCACTCTAAATACCAAATATAGAAGGATTTGTTTTATGGTCACTATGTAATAAGAGATCTTGATATCCTAACGTAAGGGGATTGTCTAGGAAACACTGTTTTATATAAAGAAGAACTTGGATGGCTATTTCAAATGTTAATGCTAAGAAGATTTATATAGAAATATGCCATGTTTTGTGTGTTGATTCTACCATTTACAAGAAAGAGAATCTAGATAAAAATTGTTTTTACAATAACTTAAAATGTGATATTTAAAGTCTAAGAAATGAAGTTAATATCCTCTTGTTTTGAGACTTTAACCTTAGAACAACAACTAACAAATGAGCACCCTATTGACATGCGTTTGAACAGTGCTAGAAGACCAACCATGTGTGACGTTGAGGGGTTGAAAGGTGGGGATCTGCTGAAGATCTTCCCAGTCAAATCTATTTCCAAAGTGTTAAGTTTAATTTTTGATGCACTAATTTTCCATGAGTTGGTCATGGGAGATCGAGCTCCCTCATCCATTTCTTGAATTGAGCACATTAAGCTTCCAAACTCAAAGCTTGAGGGTCATCCCTAAACTTTCCCTCTACATAATTTGTCATGGCCTGACCAAACAAATCCTTCACATTCCAGAACAATCCTAGAGTGCATGTATACCATGTCTTGAATCATCAACCATGCTTTTCGGCACACCAATTAACTGCTCAGAGTTGGGATGGCGACCATTTTTGTGAACGTTGTGAGTTTCCATGTTCGCAATTTGCCACTAAACCTTGGGTCACACCATTTGATAAAAAATTCCATGCAGGGCCTTTTCCTTCTCCCCGAGATACCTAGGCATATGGGTGCACCATTGATCAGAAGTGGTTTTCCTCAAAGTGACCTCACTGTAAACCATGTCTAATAAAGGGGCCTAAAGATACCAATCCAAAAGATATAGGAAAGAGTAAAGTATATGAGCTCTCTCACTATTGTCAGAACCATCTTGACAAAGTTTTTTACACATGCTTTTCAGATATAACAACCACATCATGATGCTAACATTCATAAAGTAATGGAAAGGATACCTTTCCATCACCATGAATACACTGGTTGTGGGGGAGTAGATAGTCGAAAGACCAAACAATTGAGCCTTGGTTCACTCGAGTGAGAAGAAGTCACCAGATCCCAACATCATGCTGAGAACAAAACATGTACACCAACACAGCTTTCCAGGAGTACACATGCCTACCTGCATGGCTGGCTCCCATGATAAGTTTGGAACTAGGCATGATCATGCCACGAGGTGAAAGAAGGGACACACCCATTGTGGAGTAACCATTCTATTAACATAAGCGATGATATCATCCCTAATTCTATATGGCTAGATAAGGTCCTTGATTTAACTAGTAGATACAAAAGAAACCCTAAGAACTTGTTTGAGAATTTGTTTTCTACCAACTTGATAAATCTCTATAGTTCTCAAAATATATTAATTGCAACATTGTAATGAAGTTGTCAAAATCCAACTAAAGGACTAGTATTCATGGGTTTTGCAATGGTGTCATGGATATGTGTTATGTGGTATCCTTGTATATAATCAATAGTAAATTCTCTATCAATATGTCAAGTAAAAAGGAAAATAGAAAATGACCAACCCTTGGTATGGTAAGAGTGTAAGAGTGCTAAAAAATACAATGGGGATGCTTCTAACTAATCATTAAAATTCAATAAGATAAATAGGTACAAATCCCTAATTAAGAGAACAAAAAAATGGTATTATATAAATAGGAAGCAAGATAAGCTTTTGCATCTCTCTAAGTTATATTCTAAGAAATTCTAGAGGTTGGTTGTAACTCATAAAGAAAAATAAAATAATATGATTCCCTTGAGAGACTAGAATTCCTACTTTAAAAAGATTTATGAATTATTTGATGTCATGGACAACACTCAAACCCTTTTTATAAAGGAACTATCTCATAATCTATCTTCATCACAAGCTTAATAGGAAAGTTATAACATTGAGAAAAGGAAAAGTGGATGGTTGAAAGCTTATTATGAGCTTGAATATAGTTTTAAATCGACAAACCTCTCATTTTGAGATAACAATAAACTTCTATTTAAGACTCTTGCACTTCTATTATCTTATATGGTTGTGAATTTTAGGGCTGCAACATCTATATATAATTGTGGAGAAGGATAGAGCAAATCCCAGAGTGTTTATACCTTATAATCTCAAAAGTAAAGGAAATATACCCTATCATTTCCTCATAGAAGTAAGTCTCTCCCTCATCCAAAACATGGCTATGACTAAGTGCCTAATATATAAGAACATGATAAACAACATGTGGGACAATATGCTTCTCAAATATTTCTTCAAATGCTAGTCAAACCACTTGTGGATCATCCAAGTCTAGAATAAATATGTCAAGTCTTGGCCAAATCATTGGAAAATCAAGGAAGATGCCACTCTATAAAGTAATGATAATACTAAAAATATTGCTACATGTAAATTTAAGGAGAAATTGTGGTGCGATAAAGAATTATTGTATACAAGAAAATTAAAATACTATAAGAAGGTGATCAACCCTAATCTAGAAGATCAAAAGTTTCAATGTGTTTTAACTAGCATAAAGAAAAAAATTAACATTGTTAAAATAAGAACAAAGTCTCACAAGATCCTCAGTGAAACAATGCATTAAACAATTCCTAAAATGTCACAAGTATAAAAAATTTGTCATCTTTGTGACACTAAGAATTTTCAAAATGAAAAACAACTAGAATGTCCCACATAGACCCACAGAAAATCACAATTTCAAAATATTTATTACAATGTTAACCTTCCTAATCATTTAACTTAACAAAACTCTAGTGATTAACCAAATTTGAAGAGGCTAAAGTTTTCCCATAAGCCACAAATAATGCTAAACACAAAATGGATTAAGGTTGCAACCCTCAGTTATGTGAAGCCTTTGTTTGAAGACATGTGGCGGTATCACCTTAGCATTTGGAAGGTTAATCATTTAAGAGCTTGCATTTAAGGTTGAAATTGTTGATAGATTGACTAATTTAAGTTTGACAAGTATAGAGAGATTCTCTACATGTGAAATCATGTGGGAAGTAAATGATGGTATGATTGTTATATCCATCATCACAAATATGTTTAATAAAAGGCAAGTCATGGGAGATTGTGTAACTCATTTGGTTTATCTATAGGACAATTTCAATATCTAGGAAGCAATCATTAAAACTAAAACATGGTGGAAGGAAATCTATCAGCTTAGTCAAGACATTATTGGTAAAATTGGCACCTAAAGGAGTTGAAGGGGAATTTACAGAAGGAGTTCAAACTACCCATTCTCAAAGGATTTAAATCTTGAATTATGAGCAACCATGGGTTCATTGCTAACTGGTGTCTAAGGGCTAAGGATCCTTTCTCGGCTTTGGAGGACAATTTTAGTAGGGATCACTATCATATAGCTTATTGGGGAAGAAGGTTCCAAGGGACATAATTGAGGTTCAAAGAGGTGAGAAATAAAGGTAGTTCACTTGAGAACATTTGTGGACACCTTGATTTTATCAACAACGCTCTCCTCCATTTGAAGGTAAACACTCAGGAATACAAAATTGTGCTTTTGTTGGGATTTATGATTAAGAGGAAGGGAATACTTAGCAAGACTACATATAAAAGAAACAAATCATTAGCACAAACTATGAAATTTTTGTAGTTTACAAACCCCCCTACTGTAGATTGTCATCTATTAGATATTTAACAGATGAAGGAAATTTTAGGTTGAATCATTACAATATGGAAAAACCTAGTGAGCAAAGGGATCTAATTATTAGGGATCCTGAAAGTTTGCATGATGAAGGGTAATAAGTAATGACTCATATTTTGCATAAGATTGAGGATAATAATGGAAATATTGAAGCTATTTTGGCCATAAATACTTCAATCTCGAAATATCAATTTAAGGCTATGAGTGAGCAAGTGGATAAACTAACCACAAATCTTATATGCTCGAGGTTGAAATTGAACATCTTAAAGGAAAAACTATTGTTCATGAGAAGCTAATTAGGGCATTGCAGAGAAAGGCGAAGAACCAAGACATGGGAGAAGAATTGAAGGCTCCAGGCTTTGAAGATTTGGGTAGCTTATTTGGTGAAGAATAAAAGTTTACATGAAATGAAATGAGGTGGATCAAACAAATAGTAAAATGTAGAAAGCTTCACTTAATCAAGTAGTTGAAGGGAATACGAGAGAAGGATTATAAAGACAAGTTTTCTTTTTTAATCAATTTTGTAATGTGTCTTAATTACTACTTATTTTCTTATTTGTTTATTAAAAACTTAAGGAGTTGTCTATTTATTCTCTCTTTTGGATTTTTTGGTCTGATAATTTATTTTTGGTTAAAATCCAAATTTTAAAGCATTTAATATCTCTACAACATTTATATTATGCAATTTTACAACTAATATATATTACCTTCAGATTTTCTAAAATTTTTCAATAAAGTCTAAATAAAACTAACCAGATATATATATATATATATAAATAGAAAACTTAAAATATTTAAACTACTTTAAAACAACCATATTTGATTAAAATTATTGTATTAAAATATACTAATAAAAACTCCCTTTAAAATATAAAGTCTCGAGTGGATATTGCGAAGTATGATGTGTTAGTTAGAAAATGAACATGCACTAGAAATACGAGATACAGTCAAATTATCCAAGTTCATTGCTTTTCAAAAATTCCCATGACTTGAGAGAATATAGAAAAGTCCATATTCCCATGACTTAAGTGGAAAATAAAAATTGATTTTTTTTCTCAAGAAAGCCTATTTCAAAGTTCATGACATCATCTAAATGTAAGGCTCCAATCTTCTTTCAAACTATGTAAGTTGGATTGACAATGATCAAATTGAAAAATTGTGAGATAATGACAAGAGAAACTATATATATATATATATATTAATCTTAAAATTTAAGATTAAAACATATAATTTTATTAATTTTTAAAATTAAATTTATTTATATAAAAATCTTTATTTTATTAATATTTAAACTTTTTTCCGTTTACTTTTTAATTTTATTATTTTATTATTGTTAATTTAACTTTACAAACTTATAAATATTAAAATTACATATCTTAACCATATTATTAAGCTAAGTTATTTAATATCATATAAATATTTTAATAAAAAAAAATATTTAATTTTTATTTTATCTAATTAAAAATAGTTTTTCCTATTTTATTATTATGTCCCCGACAAGGGGATATATATGAATCGGCCAGGCCGATTATTTCGACTAATTTGTAGTAACTTCAATAAAAACATATAATTTTTGCTATAGTTGTATCAAATTTTTTTTGGAATTATTTAAATCTTGATTTATCTTACTTCTTATTGGTTTATATAGGTGACGTAGGCCTGGGACTTTGTGCCCCAAGACCTAGCGGCGAGCTTGCGTAAGCATAAAATGATTATTTTGTTTGTGACATCCTACCCTGTGTGGACGAAAATACAGCGCGCAGACTGTTGTTGACACCATGTACATCTGACAACCTTAAACACCTCTGACAAGTAATGCAATGGCCTTCTCTTGCCACATGCAAGGCCATGCAAAAGGGCGGCTCATGCATGCGATCCCTCCGTCTTGCCACTTGCAAGGCCATGCAAAGGCTCATGCATCCGATCGCTCCCTATTTAGCATCTGCAACCTTGTGGCAATACAAACAGGTAAACGTTTTCACTTTACAAAGTTATGCTCTAAGGTAATTTTTGTGGAAAGACTGCATTTGTAATTTTTGGTTTTTCCAGTGTGTGACGTTTATTTTTTACTGCATTTAAATTTTATGTATAATGCAGAGCTGAAACAACTATGCGTGGGTACCAGGGGAAGCTTTTAGCCAAAGTTGACTTCTTTAATGGGTTATAAAGATGATCAACTCCTCTATTTCTATCTGCCATGGGTCAATTTGAGAAGTCGGATCACTCTATAACAATTTAATGACTGTCATTAGGCATAGATCTTACAAATTGTAAGTATAGTTCACTCTCATGCAAAAATATTGAGCAAACATTTGGCAAGTCTAACGTTAGCTTGGTAGTGTGGACTCCGTAGGAGGATTCTTCTGCATGATGTCACTATTTATGAAGGTGGTGTGTTAAATCTGAAGTTTAGGGTAGAATATTGCAGAACGTCAAAGAAGGAATAATCCAAGAACTTGAGGATACAATCACTAACGGCTGCACTCATCTTTGGACATTCTTTCACAAGTAATTCGAGGGTGTATTGATTGAGAGAGTTCAGTGCGACCGGCCTTCCTGAGGAGGAGTGCAGTCTTTAGAAAGTTAAGGAGTAGATGCAAGGATCTCAAATCTTAAAGGGGGACCATAAAATAATTGAGTTTTTTAAAAATGAATTTAGTTCCATTTTCATAGCAAGTGGAAACAAACTTTAAGAAATCCAACCGGTTGGTGCATTTTATAGAGTAATTTTTAATTGCAAGACTTCTTCAAATTCGCACACTTTCATAGTTACGTGTAGAAAGTTTAGAGTGTAGTGATTTTTGAAGGTTTCTCTGTTTCAACTTTCTATTATTAATTTGAAAGTATTGATTTGTCCATGGCATTGTCGGCTCTGATCCCAAATCTTGCCAAGGTGGTAGTTTTTTTTAAAATGTAAGTAACAATTTAATTGTATGATGGTTTCCCGGAGGTTTGGGTTGATCCCATGGGCTTGTGAGCATTTTAACATTGCTTTTAATGAAAGAACACCACCAAATTACTCTGTGTGTAGAAAATGTCGTGAATTGAAATACACAAATACAACTAATGCCAAAGTCATTGGTCTTCTTGATCGTTGCTGATAATTTGCAATAAGTTTAGTTGGGTAAAATTCTTGGACTGTACAACAATCTTTAAATAAAAATAGTAATATAATATAAAAAAAGAATTTAGTCATGAAACAACCTCGTTACAAGCTAAAGAATTAAATTGAATGAGTGGATATGCACTGTGATGATCAAAGTATTGGGATACCTAGAAGGAAGTGCACTGATCACTAGTTTATGCAATACCCACTGATGCATTGATGAGAATGGATGAATTCAATGCATTGATGAGAGAATGACTGAATTCAATTCAATGCATGATTGAAAGACATTTGTATTGAATATTTTGTGACTGTATTTTGAGTAAGAATTGTTGAAATGACAGTTTTGGGTTGTTGAAATTGTATAATAAAATATACACAAAATGTAGTTTAAGTTGCTAAATCTAATTATAAAATCAAATTGCAATTTAAACAATCAAATATTAATTTTAACCATACTTAATATTCCAATAAAATTTTATTAAAAAAATCATCTATGATCTTGGTTGGTTCTTGGTGATTGTGGTGGGGTGACCTGAAAATAGTGTCTTGGTTTGATTGGAATGCATCACATTTGATGCGTGTATGCATTACACTTGATGGACCTTGGTGGTTGTTGTGGCTGCTAGATGGCCTCTTGTGTTCATTCAAATATGTTACATTCCATGCGTGCATCACATTTGAGTTCATGAAGAGCATGGCATCGTTGTCTGAAGGCATGGAAGCGCATATGTACCGAAGAAGTAACACAGAAATAAGCGCAATATTGGTAGGGACATGTAGAAAGTTGGTTGTGAATAAAAAAGACTCAAGATTTTAATAGTTTCTAGACGTATATGTTCTATATTCTTTAACATTAATGTATTTAATTTTAGATTGTTTAATATTGGTTGAGATTATTATTGATTAAAATAGTATGTATATAAACCACTTTAAATTATGGTTGTGTTAGTAAATAAAATAACAATGTATTAAAATAAATTTTCCCTCTATCTTAATTATTTACCCTTCAATTCTATTTAATACTCTTCTGCCATTGTCTCCAACTAATCCAAATCCCTACAAATACACAGAGAAAATCGGTCTACAATTTTCAATTTATCTTTCCACTTATGGATTTGTAGTTTCTTCATCATTAAATAGGTATCAATGAAGTTTCAGAGTATGGATATCTGCGCTCCAAATATCGATGAAAGATGGAGGTCATCGAAAAGCCTTGAAGAACCATGCCAAGAATATTTATGGGTTTGTTGATTTTCCAGTAGTGGTAACCTGATGAGCAGCCATTACACATTATGGATTTTATTATTGTAAACTTGGACTGTTTCTTGAATTCTCCAGGTTATTATATATTCTCTTTAATGGAAACTGGACAGTTTGACATCTGTATAGAAAATCCAAAGCTCTTTGAACTTTGAGTTTTCATTCATTCTCGCATTTATCCTTTATACTTTTATCACAATATTTTATATACAACACAGTTGCAGCTACGGTCTACAAATGACCAAAACCACTGTGTCGAGACTGCTGATTCCATTGTAACGCGGCCCACAACACACTTCAAGCCACGTGCATATGAACTGCCATGCGACAACCAACTCTCCTGTTTGTCGCACACAATCTTTATTTTCTTTTCTGTTTCGCTGGCTTCATTGTTTGCTTGCTTGCTTTTTCACCTACAGACTTAGAAGACGAGGAATATCGGCTTTGCTTGCTTGCTTACTTGCACGATGTTACTGGAATACCAGTGAGTGAAGAAGTCAGTCACTTCGTTTACTGGCATGATGGAAGAAACCGACTGGTTTCGGCAGCGGCTTTGACATGTGTCAAGTTTGGCCTTGCATCGTCTAGGGAAATTGTAAGTGGATGCATGAAATAGAGAAGAATAATGGGAAATCGGGTTCTTGTTTACTGCAATTCTTAGGCAAATAATATATTTTATATTTTAACTCAGTTAAAACTCATTTTCATGTCAATTCAGTTGGAAACCACAAGTCTGAATTTGTATGTTAAACAAAATATAACACTTCTTTATTTTTTTTGGAGTACACTTTTAACCATTATCAGCCTTCACGACTCTCACATCCTTGGTAATGAGCTTATAATTTTCTTATTATGAGCGGTGAATAATCTAGACAAAACCTGAGGTGGGGTTTGGCTTGGGTGGAGTAGCAGGTGGGATGAAGAGCGTTTAATAAACTTGTTTGAGAAATTATGAACAAAATTGTTTTCCTGGGAAAGGTACCACCCAAAGGCTATTCTAATATATATTTCTCTTTTTTGTACTTCTATGTTCTCATACTTCTTTTTTCTGTACTTCTATGTTTTCATACTTCTTTCTTGGTTGTTATGATTTCTTTTTATTAGTTTTTTAAATTACTTAAAATATTTAGGAATACTAAATTGTTTTTATTTTTCTCTTTTTTGCAATTTTATATTTTAATATGTTTTTCTTAATAAAAAAATTATATTAAGTATATCTTTATATAGTTTAAATAATATTTTGGAATTAGAGTGTTTTATTTTTTTCCTTTTTGTATTTCTATTTTCATACCTTCTATTTCTATGTTCTTATACTTCTTTCTTTATCTAATGTTGCTTTTGTTAAAGATGTACCAATTTTCTTTCGTTGTTATATATATTTATGTACTTCTTTCTAGATTTCACAAAACAATATTAACAACATTATATTATATCCCGTGTTTATAAAAGTAATAGAGACATGATTAATAATTTCCTTCTTAATTACCTTTGATTTTAGATTCCTGCCACTGTATGCAAACTGCCTCATGTAGTGTGATTGGCATGGTGCATTTATTATTCCTTACATATGTGTTTAAGAAATCGAGAGAGGGGTGTTTACTTTTCTAGGATTAGTGGGCGGCATGAAGTTTTCTCAATGTCTCTACTCCACATTTTGTAGTTATGGTGCTGGAGTTCCCCTCTTCTCAATGTATTGTCCTCACTATCAGGTTTTGCATATGCCTTGGTTATGTTTTTTTTTGCGTCCACGTGAAGGTTAGGGTTAGGTGTTTGATGTGTCTACCATGTTCGGTAGACATATTATATTCACTGCCAATGTTATATTCGTAGGGAGATTAGACAACACATTTTTACATAGTTATTGGTAGAATCACACTTATCTTTACATAGTTATTGGTAGCATCTTTGCTAATGAAGTAGTTTTAACGTTCTAGGTTTTTATTTTTAGACTACAATCACAACTACAACCTTTCTCTCCCTTCTCTTGTAGCCACAAGTGACAATGTCGGGGACATTGCCACCTCATGGCTCTTGTATATAAAATATAATTTTATTTAAATTAAAAAAGACACAGCTTTAATATTTACAAATATTTCTATAGAACAAAAGTATACTATTTACTATAAATTTCATTATAGTGTTATTTAAATATTAGATTTTTTTTACCTTTTTGGTATATATTTGATGTCTAGTAAATTGCATAATGTGGGTGTTATGGGGTATTTGAGGTACTAAATCCATTTATACATTCAAAAATTTAAATGCTTCCCAATTTATATTTTACTCAAAAAAAATATTTGATTCCTACCATAAACCACCAGAAAGTCCAAAACCTAGAAAGAATAGATAACTCATTTTCATTATTAAAAAATTAATAAATAGATTAATATTAGAATATAATGTTAAAATTTAATTGGAGAAGATAGAATATGAAAACTTAAATATGTATTATTATGATGATGATGATGATAGTTAATGTCCACTGAAATCAATTTTGGGAAAGAAAAGTAAGGAACTACTTGGTTTTCTTTAGAGTTTTATTTATGTGCTCAAAAAGCTTGGAGAGGAGCATTCCTAAATTACTACAATTTTGATGAAGGTTGGGTAGGTTTGTAGTGTAACAAAAATCTTTGAAACCGATATCTTATGTGGCTGTACACAGAGCAATCTAAGAGGAAGTGATTTTCATCCTCAACACTCACAGTCTCACAAATATGATATAATCTTTCAACCCACAGAATTTTAGGAAAGGTCCAAACTCTATTTCACTATGCATCTCATGACAATTCATTCTTATTTTAGCTATGTGGATCTTCTTCTTTATGTTAGATAAAATAATGAGATAACTTCAACTTCAAGATTAGGGTTAATGACCTCCTTGTAATATCTTAATTTTCTTTTATGCTCTAAATTGTCATCACACCAAAATTGCTCTTTGAACATCGAAGTAGTAATATTTTTAATATCATCTATATTTTGCAATGTGACATTTTCGTGAATCCCCTACATATTTAACCAAGACATGGCATATTTATTCCAACCTCACTTGGATTAAGGTGGTTTTGACTAGAATTTAAAGCAACTTTTGGAATTCTCTTTTCTCCCAAGTTATTTAATTTTTTCTCGTACATTAGGTACCTAGTCATAGCTATGCTCTCAATTGGGGAAAGACACAATTAGGATGATAGGTGATGGTGAATTTATTGTAATCTTAATATTGTAAGTATTAAAACGCTTTTATATTTTCTCAGTCCTTCTCCAAGCTTTTCAAGAGAGGTTGCATCCCCAAACTTCATGTCCATACAAGAGAACAAGAGTGAAGAGATTTTCAAAGAGGAATATATTTTTATCCTACATCACAAGGTTTGCCAATTTGCAATTTTTTTAAAGACCAAAATAAGGTTTCCACCCTCCATTGATCCTTTTCTCGATGTTGTAATTCAAATTAGGCTTGTGATGGATATCAATCCCAAGAAATTTTGTAGGAAGTCACTTCCTCCAAGTTTCTATTCTCATACAAAAAGTGAGCATAAGTGACCTTGTTAGATTTGTATCAACATAACTTTGGTTTTGTTGGTATTGAGGGTCATGTTGATACCAGAGCATAAATCCTTACGAATTTATAATTTATTATCAACATCAAAGGGATACCTTACCAAATCTTACAAAAAAGAACAATATCATTAGCATAAAGAAGGAGGATGATGATAATTATTGCTAACATTGTGTCAATGCAGCCTGCCTCAATTAAACAACCTTCTAAATTATCAATATATATTCTAAAAAGGGTAGGTGAGAGGGGAAATCCTTCCTTAACTCCTATATTACAATTAATATCTTATGACTAACACTCAGTGTTCTTAAACATTGCAATGACATTCTCGTACAACCTTATTGCAATGACTCTCAACTTGAAAGGAACCTTTAACTTTTCTAATATTTTCCACAAGCTATTTCTAAGCACTACATCAAAAGATTTCCTAAAGTCCACAAAGCAAAAAAGGAGACTAATCTTATCATTTAACATTCCTCTGCCGCTGATCCTAAGCGTAGTGAAGTGGTTTATGGTGAAATCATATCTTTCAAAACCAGTTTTCCCTTTATCTCTTTTACCTTGACTTAATAGCCAAATTTGATCTTTTCCCAAAATAATACCATTATATAACTTGGATAAGAGACGACCAATCATAATGGTCCTACAATTAGAGGGGTTATTTTTATCATCGATTTTAAAAATGGGTACAATATGACTATGATTCCAAGGCTTAGGGAAGTCTTACTTGACTACTAGAATGGAAAGCTTGTGGATGTGAGGGATGAGGATAGACCCACCAATTTTTAGGATTTATATCGATAACATTCAATGTCCTTATCTTTCCCTTTCATGAGGTGCTTAATCCCAATATCGATATCTTCTATAGAAAAAGCTTCATCTTCCATAAAAAGGGGTTCAATGTTGTCCATGACAACATTTGATTCATAAATATTTTTAAGATAAGAATTTCAATCCTTCAATACAATCGTATTATTCCCTTTATTTTTGTGAGTTGGAATTTGTCTCTAGAATTTCTTAGGATCCATCTTAGAGAGGTGTAAACTCTTCTCCTGCTTATAATTTATACAGGTCATTTTTTTCTTTAATGAGGCATTTGTACCAGTTTATCTTGTAACTCTTAGAGACTTCTTAGTAACTTCTTAGATTTCTCTTCTTAACATTTGACACTATTTGTCATAGAAAGGGTTGGTCATTCTATTTCTATTTTTATACAACACTTCAATAGAAAACTTGTTAATGGAAGAGGAGAGGGTCATAGAGAAATTATGATAAAGGTCTTCTATATTTCCCCTACTAGATATAAGAAATATATTTTATTTAAATCATTTCAAAAAATACCATCTTTACTTTTGTTGAAGATTAAGTACTTTTGTTTCTGAATTTGTCTCTATGGGACTAATATGCATAACAAACTTCAAATTTATAATTAAATGTCTATGTTCCGAGGTACATGGTCATTTAAAATGTCAAAATTTATTATTTGGTTGTTTAAAGGGATATCGAAAATGAAAGTCAACCACACTACTTCCAAACCCATGAGTGCAAGTCATTTAGTTAGAATTAAGCCATTTCGTAAGATTGTTACAAATAATTATCTCTTGAGCACTATAGAGCTTGATTTTAAGCTTAGAACCAAACAAACTTCCCCCTAAATCTTCAAAGCTTCTTTTGTAGTTGTTGTCCAAACCAAGGTCTTTGTTTAACCATAGATTATTATGGTTGGAAGCATTCCTTAAGAGAATAGCATGGTTACTAGTTGTTCAAACATTAAAGTCACCCATTAAGAGGATACTACCTTCGTTTCTCAAACTAGAAATATCATATTCAAGTCCATTATGAAGGAAAGTTTCATCTAAATTGTTCTTCTTATAAAAGTTAGAAATATTGGTTGAGGAGACTATTCTTAAAGATAAGAAGAAAAATTGCCATGATGAGAAGAAAATTTCAATTTTAATAAAAAAATTAAATAATATATAAATAATATTGAAAACATTATTACAATTACAATTATTTGAATTTTATTATTTAATGAGAATTATTTGAATTTTTTTAAATAGATAAAATGATATATAATGAATTAATGAATTCTTCTTTTATAATAGGAAGGGTTAGATTAATCATATTTTTTGGACAGAAATGGTTATATTATATATAGGGGTGGTATAACCACAGAAACATGGATCAAATTACAAAACGCCCTTATGGAAGCAGCAATGCAGGTCAACCAACCTTAGGCATCCTTAAACACGCCCTTATGGAAGCGACAAAGAAGGTCCAAAAATCCCTTAAAATAGGAACGAACTAACACGGTAAATAATTAAAGATAACATAAGTTCAGGATATCAGTATGCTAACAGAGTCCACCAAAACCATTTAGAACTAACAGTAAACTGATAGGAAGGCATACATATTATCATTCGATAACCCACAGGAGACAAAACAGAGCGAAATACACAGGCTATGTGGAGTCCCCATAGGGACGGGACGCCAAACTTGATTTGCTTATGCATTCCAATTTGATCACCCTCAGCTTGAGCTTATCAACCTTAACCTCCAAATTTTCCAAGAACTTGATAATTGCAGATTTAGACTTTCTGACAGTGTGTTTGAATTCCTTTCTCAGGAATGCCAGGTCTCCTTCCACATTTTCCAGGCTTCTACCTCCTTTAGAATCAATTACGTCCACTATGCCTTTAAGCTTCTCCACTTCCTCTCTAACATCGTAATCAACCAAAGCCATCATGGATGATCCCAACGATTCGGAGGATGCCATAACTGCTACCACACTTATGATCTCCTTTGGCGCTACCACTCTCAGCTTCTTCCCACAACTTGCTCTAAAAATAACCTCAGTTTGCATGCAAACCAGCCAGATCACAGTTCCTCTTCCTTTCATCTTCCTGGCGTTTATATCCTTGCTCCTCACGTATGAAAGAACTAGACCACCAGGGATAATCATACTATTCATTAAATCACACATCCCCTTTCGCAGCTCACGACGGATCGATGAGACTGCTTACCTCCTATTCGCCTGCACGATTCGCACCCTCATACCTGCATTTAAATGCTCCTTCCTTTGCTATGATATTCCACGCAATGGCACGTGAACACCACATGTATGAACTTGCCATGAGCTCCCAAACGATGATGCATGCCCTCCTCATGTGTCGATCTCATGTCCATGACACTTTACTTCAGCCCTAGTCCTATGGATGGGGGTAGAACTCATGGGACTTATTGATCTGGAGGGAGCCAGGGCTTAGCATGGAGCCTAATTTTGTTGCTAAGTTCGCCTCCTTGTTGTGTATTCTAAGCACATGGAAAAATTCAGCTTTGTGGAAAGAACACACTAAGGACTGGATTTTGGTTAATAGTTGTCTGAGGTGCAGATGATTTGGTAGAGTTCCTTCAACAATTGCTTGGATAACTATCCTTAAATCTCCCAGCATTGTGAGCCTTGTAATTCCCTTGTTCTTGGCAATCACAAGTCCTTGCCAAAGGGCTAAGGCTTTGGCTATGTTGTTTGTTT
>LPNX010144720.1:165373-180373 GCA_001517045.1 Pseudotsuga menziesii | reverse complement strand
GGTGATGATGAAGCTGATGATGGCGATGAGGATGAGGATGATGATAGTGATGATGAGGATGAGGATGAAAATAATGATGATGGCGATGGTGATGATGATGATGATGATGATGATGAGGAAGGTGATGATGATGATGATGATGATGATGAAGATGAATATGAAGGTAATGAAGATGATGATCATGTTGATGATGATGATGAAGATGATGAGGAAGGTGATGATGATGATGATGTTGATGACGATGATGGTGATGATCATGTTCACGATGTTGATGATCATGAAGTTGAAGATGATGATGATGATGAAGTTGAAGATGATGATGAAGTTGAAGATGATGAAGAAGATGAAAATGATGATGAACACTATTTTTGGTTTTAACAAACATGCACGCGATTTGTATGCACATAACGCGCTCACGTTTTGGTTCTATATAATGCGCACGCGTTTTTTATAGTTAAATCATGATCGCATTTTTGTATTGTTTAAATTCAAAAATTTATTCCCTCCAAATGATAAGGTCAAGCCTCCACCCATGCTTTCATGGAATTCTTATGCCTATGTGTCTGCTTTGTACTTTGCTTCGGATTCAACATGCCTGTGCCTTGGAGTATGATAAACCATGGCAAATTCAGCATTATATCCATATTTTCAATATACTCATGTTTAGCGGTTCGTCTGATTATGCTGCACACCTCCATTTTTTATGAGATTTTAGAAACAGATATGGTTTTTTTTGCAGATTCTAAATATGTAAATTTTAACAAGAATACATAATTTTTTCTATTTTTTTCTTATTTATCTTCTGTCGTCACTCCTCAACTCAAAAAACACACTAGTAGTGTTTCGTCCATATCTCTTTCGTTTCTCAACCATTTAAAAAAAAAATTGTATGGTGCACTAAAGAACACCAACCTCTACATGCTATAAAAAACCCATTTCCAAATAATTGCATTAAGAAATTCAAATGCTGCACCCACAATTGACGTACCGTTTTTGAGGTTTGATCTCTTAGATAATTAAAAAAAAATTAAAAATATTATTTTTATTATTGGAAAAATAGTCGTGCACTAGTCCTATATGTTCTCTATATGTATACCGGTTTTCGCAAGTTTATTCCATCATTTAGACACTCAGACGTTGCACCCACAAAAACATATACCTTATAATTTGTCCAAAAAATAAAAACTGCCTGTTAAAATTTATCTAACTTTATATAGTTAACAGCATTTTCAATAGAAAAAATATATATATTTGGAAAGGTCATTCAATTTCCTACATTTCTTGTTTTTTACTGATCGCAATATTCATTGTGTAAGTGTCTCAAAATATCCATGCAAGTTAATGGATTCTTGTTTTCTCAGTTTTGTATTGCATCTAATGTGCCAAAAGAGACCCTCAACTTCTTGCACACACCCATCAATGGACTTTATCAAGGGGCTACCAAAGTCACAAGGGAAAGAGTATTTTTGTAGTGGTTGAAAAAGTATGCACATTTCTTTGCAATAGTATCCACCATTTCAGCTAGTGAGGTTGCTGCACTATTCTTTAAGTATATCTTCAGATTGCATGGGCTGCCCAAGGTCATAATCAGTGACAGAGATAGTAATTTTACTAGTTCCTTTTGGAAGACATTGTTTGGCCTGGTTGAGACAAATATGAACATGAGTACAAGCTATCACCCCCAGATAGATGGGAAAACAGAGAGGGTGAACCAATGGCTGGAGGGATAGCTCTGTAACTATGCAACGGGACATCAAGGAGCTTGCGCAACTTGGCTTCACTTGGGTGAGTTCTGCTACAACACCAAATTTCATAATTCTATCAGAATGAATCCCTTTATGGATTTATATGGGTATGAAGCTCCAAATTTTGTAGACTTAATATTTGGAGATTGTAAGGCACAAAAGCTAAAGATTGGTTGCAGGACAACCAAGACATTTTAAGGGCAATGAAAGACAATCTGCAGATGGCACAAAATTAGCATAAGATTTTTGTAGATAAGCACAGAATAGACAGAGTGTTTTAGGTGGGAGATTTAGTGTATTTAAGGCTGCAACCTTATAGACAATCTTCCTTGAGGAAGAATGGGGTAGCAAAACTTCAACCTAGATTTTAAGGTCCCTAGAAAATTAGCAGAAGAGTTGGAGAAGTAGCTTATGAGTTGGATTTTCCAGCAAGCAGTAGAATCCATAATGTGTTTCATGTCTCTTGTCTGAAAAAGGTAGTGGGTCAATAGGTAGTGGTTTCTGAAGAAATTTCACCATTGGATGATGAAGGCCACTTGGTCTTGGTGCTGGAGAAAGTGTTTGTTATAGCTCAAAATAACACATCTCTTCCTATGACCACTTTCCTATGTTTTCATCGCATGCTGACACTTCCATGACGACACTTCATGAAAAGTCACTAAAAGTAACTGAAAAAACACCTAACTTGGAGGACCCATATATTGAGTTCTGTAACTCCGTTTGACCTCATCTCTACACCGTTGGAAAGATAATTCTGTTATCTAAAACTTTCTAGAAGACACTAAAGTTTGAAAATTCCCAAAACTACCCTAAAAATAATTTTTTAATGTGTACACGACTTTCCCTTAAGGAAACCCGCGTACGTACGCGAGTTTCTATATATAATAGTCACGTACGCCTTAAATACACGACTTTTCTGCATTACAACCTGCGTGTACTCCTCGTGTACGTGACTATTGTCTCTGCAACCCACGTACGCCTTTTAAAAATGTCAAAAAAATACGAATTTTGAATTTTGGGTAGTTTGGGTAGTTATGCAACTGACTCCTTCAGTTCTAACTACTTTGTCTTCGACCCTAACTCTTCATTCACCATATAAATAGAGGTAGGGAGGTCCATGAGAGGGGACTTAAATATTTGCATCATTATGCTAGAGGAATTGGGACTCTCTTTGTCCACACCTTTTCCTTGGCGATCATCCCCTTGGATAGCAGAGCTTGGAGGCTGAGTTCCTTGGAGAAGAGAAGCAACAGAACAAGATCAAGGTTTCATGAGGCGTCGAACTTGAAGAGAAGGTATACTTGTACTTGTTTTCAAGATTAATAAAGATGTGATGTCCTTCTTCTTCCCAAATCATTGTTCAATGTGTTATTGAATCTTTGTTTATGATCACATTTTGATGTTAATCAGATTATTATTTCATGTTTCTTTGATTATCATTAATTTATATGTGGTCTATTGGTTTGAGGAAGGTATAATTCATTTTGCAGGTCTCTTGGAGCGAGAGGAGCAAGAGGAGCAATAAGAGAATTGAAGGGAAGCTTGGATCAACCTTTGTTTGGCTAAGGTATGAACCATTCTAATCTTTGAATCTTTTTTTTATTTACTTGCAGAACCATTTGCATCCACCTTTCAACCCCAGTATGTTGATGGCCTCTTAAACCCTAGCCATAGGATACTTTCCTCTACAACAAAACTCGCGAATCCTCTGGGGAGAGCCTTGTCTATTTTGGGTTTCTTTGTCTTTCTTTCATCCTTTTGTAAAGCTTCAAGTCTTTCTTACAAGTTAGGAACACCTTTTGAGTTTGTTGGAACACCTTTCCTGCATTCCTACGTCATTTTTTAATCCTTTTTGTGCCTTTTGCCATCCATACGCGACTTTCAGGATAAACAATCATGTGTTTGTGTTGTATATGCAACTTGCACTACCTGCAACCTGTGTGTCATATGCAACCTGCCTTAAGGCAACTCGCGTATGCACCTGAATTTGTGTTCTTTCATGATTTTTTAGGGTTTTTGGGTGATTTGAGGGCTTTTGTAGGGTCTTCAAGGGTCCCCTACATGTGCATGACTCCTGAGAGGTTGCTTTATCTTTGTTTAAGTGCTGTTTGTCTATATTGTAAGTCTCTTTCAATTATTTGAACTTGTTTTTGTTGCCTTCCCCCCCACCTCCTTCTTTGGCTTCACCTTGTTGGACAAGATACTGAGCAGCCTCTGTTTGTAGGTTTAGATTGATACTTGGGACTTCTTGACCTTTGTTTATGTCAGTCTTGCTGCTCAGTCTCTTCATTCCAAAGTTTTTGTCTTGTTTACTTTTGTGAGCCTTCCTTTCAAGAGAGGTTATATCCAACTTTAGGGAAACCTAGGGTTTGTTTGTGGGGTGTAGAGTAGTTGTCTATTTGCTTTACTTACAGTACTTGCTTGCATTAGTTGATAGGTTGTTTTTTTTTTTGGATTTATAAAAGAAAAAGACAAAAACACATGTTTGCTTTATATGCATGTAGATTAGTTTTTTAGTCTAGATTGCATGGCATATTATTGTTTTTGAAAATAAAAAATAAAAAGAATTTGTTCTTTTGTGGCTTTCAAGTTTCTATTTGAAAAAGAAGAAGAGAATAGTTTTTGCTTCTTGCATTTCATTTCTCTTTGCCTAGTCATTTTGTTTCAACTTTGAGTCAAAAAACCACATACGTTTCACGCCATTTACCCTCTAACTAAAAACAGCCCTTAAAATAAATGATATAATTTAAAAATTATTAGTAAGTTTTATTTTATAGGCTCATACACCAACTAGCTTAGGCTAGACTTGTGGATTAGGGAGTTTCAACTCTCCATAAGTGTTAAAATTTCAGATGTAGTTGGCCAATCATTAGGTAAACCCTTTTGTATGTTGATTGTATCTGGGAAGCTCCTCTCAAATGGGAGTTAAGCACGAGGCCACGTGGAGACTTGGACTTAGGATATAACCCTCCAATTCCTTGTCAAAGCGTAGACCAAGTTTTTTTCATATCTGGGGATTCTGTATTAGACACGGTTTCGGGCTTTGATACCCTGCCCATGCGTACGAACCAGGCTTGCTACTGTCCCCCCAGACTGTCAATATAGTTAAGGTAGACTTTAGTCTCTTTGACATCTAGGGTTCATACACAGATACATCGGAATGCTATTTCTAGTTGACCTTGGACAGGCTTGGAAGGTAACCCCAAGAGAAGGTGTGGGAGGGCGATGGGTGATTCCTCCGCTTGTGCCTAAGAACATCTACAAGGATGCCAAGTAATTGTCTATCAGCTTTCTTTTGGAAAGAGTATCTTATACCTATTTGTCTATTTGGCTTTAGGAATTTTTTAGTGAGTGTTGTGTGGTTTGTCTGTACTTAGTTTGCCTTTAGGTGTGTGCTTTGTAGTTTTGGTTTCCTGTCAACCTCAGACTTTGTCTCCTTGTTTGAAACTATGGCTAACACCCCTTTGAACACCAACGAAGAGATCCCCATGGTGGGAACTCCTTGTACTATTCCTCTCACAGGGAATGTTGGTGTTCCCTTGATGGCCACCCTGAATCTACCTGGATTCACCCTAGGGCTACTGGTGTGGTTGTTTTCCACTCCAACTGTCCTGAATGCTATTGATTCTTCTCAAGTAAGCTCCTTATATCAAGGGCATCAAAACACTACTTCCCCTTCACCTGTAGTTGATTCTCCTCCTCCTTCTACCTCATGTGGTGAAAGTACTAATACTAGTCACTGACATTCTAAAAGGAGTAAAAGAAGAAGGAATAGGAAGAAGGCACATAAGCAAGGGGGCACCCATTCAACCTATGCAAGTCAAGTTGAACCTCACCACCCAGCCTCTGTAGTTCATGCTGGGGGCACCTATCCAACCTATGCAGGTGATGTTGGATCTAAGCACTCAACCTCTACAAGTCAAGTTGATCTTCACCATCCAGCCTGTGTAGATCATGCTGGTGGGATCGTTCCAACCTTTCAAGGTCACATCGGATCCAGTCACTCAGCCTCTGTAGTTCATGCTGAGGGCACCTGTTCAACCTTCGATGTTCAAGTTGAACCTCCCCATCCAACCTCTACAAGTCATGTTGGACCCAGTCTCTCATCCTTTGCAAGCCATGCTGGGGGAAGTATCTCAGCCTCTGTGGTTCATGCTAAAGAAAATCTATCATTCACTGCGAGTCATGTTGACACTATTGAAAAGACTACCCATTCAAAACACAAGCCCAAGCTTCCTTGTAAGCTTGGAGACCACCTTACTTATAAATTCCCTTCTATCATGGAGGTGTGAAGAGTTTGGTTTCATGGTCATCCCGTTTTTCAAGATCCTAAAGTCTCTCAACAACCAGCCTCTCTTAGTCAAGTTGGACCCAGTCACCTAGCCTCTGTAGTTCATGCTGGGGGCAAACTCTCAGCCTCTGTAGGTCATGCTAAGAGAAAACAGTCAGCCACTGCTAGTCATGTTGACACCATCGAGAAAACTAGTTGTTCGAAGTGCAAACTTAAGTTCCCTTGTAATCTATGTGAGGGAGATCATCTTACTCACCAGTGCCCTACTATCGCAGAGGTGCGAAGAGTGTGGTCCAAGACTCAAGATTTTCCTTCTCTTGAACAACCTATAGTTTCTCAACAACCTACTCAACCTTTGGTTGATCAAGTGGTCGAACCAATCTCATATTTGGTCAATCCCACTCTTCTTTTGAAGAGTGATCCTAATGTGATTGCACCAACATCATCTTTGGTCAATCCCACTCTCCCTTTAGAGAGTGACTTTCATGAAGCGGTTGAATCTATTCTAGTATCGATCAATCCCACTCTTCCTTTGGAGAGTGAAGTGTCTTCTAGTCACATTTTCTTCACTGCCAGTTCAGAACTTACTAAACAAGGGGGCACTGAACTCACTTCAGATCAACCCCCACCAAGCTCTCAGATTGCTTCCTTTGATTGGGATAACCTAGTTGAGCCGCGCCTTCCTTCTGATGCAACGTTCCAAATAAAGGTAAAAGTTGAACAATGCACAATTGCTCATTCTATTGTTGATGAAGGAGCCTTATTTAGTATCTTATCTGCTCGTGCTTGGCGAGGCATGGGATCTCCCAGCCTTGTGTCGACTGCTAGTCAGTTACTGACGTTTGATAGAAGAACTTGTATAGCCTTCGGAATTCTTGCTCAAACACTTGCTGCTTTGGGTGGGAAGACCGTCTTAGTTGAATTCATGGTGATAGAAGACCCCTTGGACTTTAATATGCTCCTTGGATGTGATTATGTCTATGCCATCAAACGGTTTCCTCCATGTTCGACTTCAGCTCCTTTATTTGCATGGTTAGGATTCATACCTTTTGGGCGGTTTGGTTTGAAGACCTTGGGCCGACAATAGCATCATCATTTTTTTCTATTGCCCGAGTTGCACAAGACCTTGTCACACTTTATATGACATTTTGCTGAGACATAGATCCACCTTGTATTTTTGTGGCTATGATTGATTGTTGAGCATGGATCCACCTTGTTCATTTGTGGCCATGAATCCTTTAGATTTGATATGGCGCCTTTTTGCATATTGAGCGACCATGATAGTTTCATCAGTTATACATATGTTGGATCCACCTGTATCTTTATGGCAAAGATTTGTATATGGACTTGTATGTCCCAGAGATCAGTTTTTTTCTGACATTTATCTCTCTTTCAGGCACCCTTATTCGAGCCTTCCGATCTTGGATTCTCTACTCTCTCTGTACTCAACTATTTCCTTTATAATGTATTTCGGCTATTGTCTTCCCCTCTAACCTCATACATTAGGGGGCATCTGTTATAGCTCAAAATGACACATTTCTTCCTGTGACCACTTTCCTATGTTTTCGTCGCATGCCGACACTTCATGAAGAGTCACTGAAAAAACACCTAACTTGGAGGACCCATATCTTGCGTTCTGTAACTCTGTTTGACCTTATCTCTACACTGTTGGAAATATATTTAAGTTAGCTAAAACTTTCCAGAAGACACCAAAGTCTGAAAATGCCCAAAAATACCCTAAAATGAGTTTTTGATGTGTACACGACTTTCCCTTAAGGAAACCCACGTACATACATGAGTTGCTATATATAATAGTCATGTATGCCTTAAATACGTGACTTTTCTGCATTGTAACCCACATGTACTCCTTGTGTACACGACTGTTGTCTTTGCAACCCGCGTACGCCTCCTAAAAATGTCAAAAAAATACGAATTTTGAATTTTGGGTAGTTTGGGTAGTTATGCAACTGACTCCTTCAGTTCTAACTACTTTGTCTTCGACCCTAACTCTTCATTAACCATATAAATAGAGGTAGGGAGGTCCATGAGAGGGGACTTGAATCTTTGCATCATTATGTTGGAGGAATTGGGACTCTCTTTGTCCACACCTTTGCCCTGGCGATTATCCCCTTGTGTTGTAGACCTTGGAGGCTGAGTTCCTTGGAGAAGAGAAGCAACAGAACTAGATCAAGGTTTTGTGAGGTGCCGAACTTGAAGAGAAGGTATACTTGTACTTGTTTTCAAGATTAATAAAGATGTGATGTCCTTCTTCTTCCCAAACCATTGTTCAATGTGTGATTGAATCTTTGTTTATGATCAAATTTTGATGTTAATCAGATTATTATTTCATGTTTCTTTTATTATCATTAATTTATATGTGGTCATATTGGTTTGAGGAAGGTATAATTCATTTTGTAGGTCTCTTGGAGCAAGAGGAGCAAGTGGAGCAAGAAGAGAATTCAGGGGCAGCTTGGATCAACCTTCGTTTAGCTAAGGTATGAACCATTCTAATCTCTGAATCTTGTTTGTATTTACTTGCAAAACCATTTTCATCCACCTTTCAACCCGAGTACGTTGATGGCCTCTTAAACCCTAACCATAGGATACTTTCCTTTACAACAGTGTTAATGAGCAGAGAAACGAAATTAAGAAACATAATAGTAAAAGAATATCTGATACAATGGAAAGGCTTGCCCAGTTAAGATGCCACTTGGGAGGGTGAGTAGATCTTACAGTATCGAACTTTGCTTCTGCTTGAGGACACACAGATTTGGGAGGGGAGGACTGTCTTGTCCCCTCAAAATTTCCATTAAAGTGTTGACCATATTGGACTCCTAGGAGGGGCTCAATTTGAGATTAATTATGCTCCCTATGGAAATTTTGTAATAATTAATTAAGTAAGGCATGTATCTAAGTTTTATTTTCCATTTTAATTATTTATGCCAATTAATGAGGTGTAAATAAGCTTCCTAGTTAGGTGGGGCGCATTGGGCAAGTCTACTATCCAAGGAAGGAAAGAGGAAGCACTATGACAAAAGCTGTCATAGGAAACAAAGAGGAAAGCACCTAAAAGCAGGAAAAAAAAGTAGTTAAGGATAAAGCAGACAAGCTTTTCAAAGGAGGGCGCAGTTGTCTCTTATGGGGCTCAGAAAAGCAGTAAGATAAAAGCAGAAAAGTTTTCAAAGGAAAGAGCAGTTTCCTTATGAATCTGGAAAAGCAAAAAAGGTGTCATAACTCAAAAGAAGCAACTTTTGACTAAGAGAGGGCATAGTTTCTAATTATGAAGGAGGATTTGAACTTGGAAACAATTCCACATGATCCTACTTGCTAAATTCCCCAAAGGAGGTGCCTATGTGGCCAGGGTTAAGGTTTGTTGAGGGTTGACTTGATCTCACAGGTCACCTTGGATCCCCACTTGCTAAGAAGGTCACTTAACACTCTATTAAAGGTGAATCCAACCCCATTGACTCAGTTTGGATGATTTTATATTGTGATTATGCTATGTGAGCATACTCTCTGAGTGTTGTGCCTCATACCATTTGGTGATGATCCCAAACCCCCTCCTCCCTTCCCTTCCATCTCCCTTTCTATGTATTACAGGTCTATGGAGTGCTAATGTCAGCCAGTGAAGCTTATTCCAGAAGTATATTACAGACTCCATCAAGTTCCGGTCGAGCTCCAGTGAATCCCATGCTTCACTTATGCTTACAGCCCCTTGCTGTTCTCGATTCGGGCCTCCTACCCCTTAATTTTGGAAGCCTCTTTGTAATGGTCAGTCAATAATGTTATTTCTGTTCTGTAGTGTCATATCTTCTGAAAATTACATTCATCAGGTTGAGATATCTCAAACCCTGGAGAATATTATCTCAGTTTCACAAAAAGATCCTATTTTATCAGTGTATGGGGGGGATTGAGTGAATAAGAGTATTGTAATGAATATTTCATGATGGGAAAGGGATTGAAATAAGTATTAATGTTTAGAGAGCTCATATTTATCTCTGCTATAAATCTCATGTTTCACAGAATTGGATTTAAGCCGATTTAATAGTTTTTTTAAGGCCCTAGCTAGATTACTAGTATATTGAGACATACTCAACATGCAGCCTCTCCTTGATACCTTTTTGATGACCAGTTAATAAAGTAATTGATGGGGCATATTATACTCAATGACGAAATAATTATAAGATGCCCCAACAAATATGTACAACAGTCAATCAAAGAGGAAAATGTTCTTAGGCAAATGGAATTCTGCTAGCAATGTTTAAAATTCCCAAGATTGTTAAAACTCCCAAACACTTCTAAATTTTCCCAACAACGATAAAACATCCCCATGTACTTCTAATCACCCAATAATTATAAAAATGAGTTGAACTTCTAAATTCACCCAACAATTTTATAAAAATTCCAAGACACTTCTAAATTCATCCCGAGCTCCTCAATTTCCCTGTACAAGCAATGACTTATCAATGTAAAAAGAAAATTCTCCCAATAATGATTAAAAATGTTGAGACAAAGAGAAAATGGTCCATTAAGGAATGCAAACATCCCATGTAATCACATAGCAACTTAAGCAATGCAAAATACCCTAGGTAATGGCCAAAAATTCCCGAGCATATTGGATTGGATGGTGTTAGTTTAGGAGGTGTAGACAATTGTACTTTGCAAGAACATTTTAAAACATGAAAAACAACCTTGGATAACAACTTAAAATGAATGTTTAAACCATCCCATGAACCATAAAAGCATTAAAATATAAGCAACTCACATTAAAACACCAACATTAAATAAGAAAGTGAAAAAAAGACACACACACACATTAAACATAATAAATTTACCCTAAAACCCAAATGAGAAAATCTAAATGCAATGGTTGCTCAATATTTCATTCTAACAAACTTTTGAATTGAATGTAGTTCTCATCTCTTTGATCACCACCCTTTATTGGCTCACATAGACTAAAAACTCTTCAATTGCCCAAAGTGTTTTCCCCTGCCAAAATCTTTTAAAGAATGTAATTGCAATGGAATACAAAAGAGCTTGAGGTAATGGGAAAGCCAAAAATGATGTTTTCCATTTCCCATTTCCTTCTCTTTTCTTTGCTAATTTAGTTTTCCATTCCTAATAAATGCTATTCTTTTTCTTGTCGTATACTTTAAGTATGTAAACACCAAATGATCTTAAGGGTTTTTTATTTTATAAGAAAAAACACTTAATAAAATAAGATTTGATTTATGGAGATTAAAAAAAGGATGTTTTATTTTTTTTGAGTATTGTTTATTCTACAAGGTTGCATACAAAATTAATTTTTTTCAATGTCCTTATTTAATACTTGCCTTCATTTAAATTTTGAATCCATCACTGAAATCCAAATTCAACTCTAAGAGAAGTATAAGAGATGTTTATTTCAATTTCAAAGAGAGTTTTGGAGTATTAATCAATACTCTTTGAATCTTAATCTATATAATTACAAAACTTATAAGATCAATCACTATATACGAAGACTACATATACATTATCAATATTAAAAATGAGTTTTATGATTTTAGGAAAGATCAATACAACTTGTAAATAAAAAAGTAGCAAAATAATTCTAATTTAATATATTTTTCTAAATTTTAATAAATATATAATTTCAACATTAAAATTTAAAATATATTAATACTATTAATAATATAATAACTAGTATTTAACTGTCAAAATAATTCATGACCACAAATTCCATTACTGCCCGCATCATTGTTTTTCTTTTTCTTAATCCATTTTTGAATCCGTAAAATAGAATCGTTTCTTGAATCCATTTTTGGATCCGTAAAATAGAAACGCTCTTTAATTGGGTCATTTTTTAACTCCAATTGTGCTTTTCCCATTGGTTTTCATCTCTCTTGTTAAAATATTTACTTCACTCTTGCAATGTGTCTTTCTAGAATTGTGAAATGATATCTCCATTTTGCTTCTTTATTTGTCTTTGGATTGTATTTTTTTCTTCTCCTTCCCTGTGACAGTAAAATTTCCATGTACACCATCAGCAACTTGAATGAACATGCATGTCTTCTGATTGATCAAATCAAACTTTCACAACATTAAAATTATAACAAATGGAATATTCTTTTAGAATGCATCTTAAAATAAAGCAAACGGAATATTATTTTATAACGCATCGTAAAATAATATATACCCGCTCCGATGGCATGTTCGAAGCATCACTCATCTCTTTGAAATTTGATCTTCAATAAGCAAATGGCTTCGAGCTCGAGCCACAATGTGTCTGAAGCTTGCAATTCACACCCATTGATATTCCACTTCATGGCACTGTCGACTGGTCCAGATCCAGATGCTTCATCGCTTGCGAACTGGGGTGTGGATCTTGGACTATCCGTTAAACGTGAGAATGCAAATCTTCAATTTATTTGGAGAAGAAACAGCCGCAAGCGTCACTCAGAACATTCTTCAGGCAAATGGAGCGCCGGCAAATCAGGTATCTCTATCATCTCTCAAACAAGAGATAAATGATCCAACTTTTCTGAGGTTGAACTGAAATATCCCTTATGCTAGAAGGAGGAGGCAGCACAACCCTCGTTCCTGCGCACGATTAGGAGAGAGCTCTGAAGAATTGTTTGTGGATTTGGGGCTATTGTACTCTAAGTTAAGTTTTGAGTGCTTAGGTCGGCTTTCATTTGCTTGTTCTTTTTCCTTTAATTCTGGTAAATCTATGTATGATAACTCAGACAATTACATGTTGTGAACTTTGTGATCGCCTTCTGGTCCTATATTTAGGATATCTAAAGCGAGTCTTTATGTATCGTCCTTGACAAAATCTCTTGGTGTTTATCAGTTTTAATAGAAGATTTGCAGATCGATATGTTGCACAATATCTGTTGGTTCGTTTTCTGTTCTGTGAGTAAATTCCCGCAGTAACAAATGGATTAGCCATTTATGTTTATTTTCAGTCAAAAAGTCTTTTTATATTTACAGTTCTTCTGGCATTACAATCCCCGGTTGAAATTTCCATCAAACATAGCTTTACGAAATTTAATGACAAAAGAGTCTTTTTATCTTCGTAAAAATAAACGAAACTCTGATCTGTGATTATCACCCGCTTCCTCTCAATATTTCGATAGATTTATAACAGGAATAATTGAGCTAATGGTAACCAGATTTATAAGAGGAATAATAGAGCTCATGGTAACCAAATAACATAGCATGTAAATGATAAACTTGGTTATGGTAAAATGTAATGTAACTGAATATTAGCATAGCACAGTCATAAGTAAAGGGGTGGATAGATGCAGCGATCCAGTTAATTTTGTGGAGAGCGTTAGATAGCAGCTTGTATATCAAATTTCTAACTGTTTTTGTCATTTTTACTCACAAGTAATATACCACGGGTGCTCCTCCTTCCGATTGGGTAAAATAGAATACATATTTATATGTGCATTTTTCTCTTACCCTCTTGGTATTGCTGCAGTGTGAAATATGCTTACTCATACAGTACACCCATCAAATATTCGTTAAGACCTAACTACCTATTTTTATACACCTGCCTCAGCAGGTAGATGTAGATTGTAATCGATTGCAAGTCAACTTGGGTAAGTAAGTTGACTTACCTATTAGTTCAAAGGTACATAAAAATTAAAATTAATTATAATAAAAATGTATTTATTTATGTTGTAATTGGCCAATGACAAATGATGTCAGTTTTGGAATTTGGTATCTGGTTTTCAGATGACAAGTGGTAACTATAACATCAAAATAATAGAAATTACGCTAAAACTGACCGCCATAATTACGATACTAATTAATGTAGAGCGCAGACTTGTAATATTATTGTTGGCGTTCAATTCTTTGTTGAAATGCAAACGACGCCAATTCACAGCGTTGCTTCGGGCATGAGCACCGGCGAGGCAGTGGTGATGGAGATCGTTATCACGTTTGGTCTCGTGTACACTGTCTACGCCACCGCGGCCGATCCGAAGAAGGGCGAGCTAGGTTTCACTTCATGTGCATACTTGATTGTCGCTATGGCAATCGCATTGCCAGGGAATGCGCACGCCCACCAAGCTACAGAGAATCTGCATGCACAGCGAGCACTTTGCGATGAACAATTTTATTTCTCTACAATTTGATTCAACAACTCAAAAACAGAGTTGTGAAGCAAACCTGATTCCACGGAACAAGTTGATCCGAACAACCTGCCGAAATACACATGACGTATATACATTAATAAGGTAGATGGCGTATAGACAATGAGATCAACGCAAACAAGTCTAAAACAATTGAACAAAAGCTTAGAGTGGAGTCATACAATTTTTTATAAGAGAGAATTGAGATTATTACTAGCTAAATAAATAAATAGCATAGCATCAATCATAATGTCCCAAACTTGTACAATACTCTGTATACAGGTACGCACTTCCGTAGAGATCACCCATCACAAAACTCCAAAACTCCAAAAATAAAGATAAGAACATGGTTCATTTAAACAGATAAGAACATGGTTCCTCTAAATGCAGAAACATAGCAGTTTAATTCACTTTACTTTTGTTATCCGTTAGAAACTAAGCACTCGGAATTGGGGTGCAAGGTTTACTGGATCTCTCCATACGAAACACCTCTAATATAATGATGCTAGAAACTCTCAAACAATTCAGCTAAACTTTAGTTCGTAATTAAATGAAAGGGTTTCATATAATATAATGGAGTTTCCAGCACTTTTCTTTCAGAAAATTTGTTTTGCCAAATCCCAATATCAGCTAAACTTTAGTTCGTAATTAAATGAAAAGGTTTCATATAATATAATGGAGTTTCCAGCACTTTTCTTTCAGAAAATTTGTTTTGCCAAATCCCAATCTAAACATAGATACCATTTAACTTAGAAAGCTCATAAAACATGGCCAAATTTATTAAGTACTTATTGGCAAATTTCCTATACGAATCCCAGTCTAAACACTAGATACCAAAATGAAA